>CAUYQV010041198.1:0-12739 GCA_963574575.1 Galagoides demidoff
AAGGTGGTACCACCAGGAGTCTGCAAGAGTTACAAAGTTACTGGGCTTGGAAAGTTACTCAATGGGAAAGGATATTTCCTTATTTTGAATCAGAGAAAAATCTAATAACCAGGATCTATGCAGAACTTCAATTAATTTATAAGAAAAAATCCAGCAACCTCATACATCAATGGGGAAGAGACACGAATAGAATCTTCTCTAAAGCCAATAGACAAATGGCTATTAAGCACATGAAAAAATGCTCATCATCCCTCATTATCAGAGAAATGCAAATTAAAACCACCCTGAGATATCATCTAACCCCAGTGAGAATGGCCTATATCATAAAATCTCAAAACTGCAGATGCTGGTGTAGATGTGAAGAGAAAAGAATGCTTTTGCACTGATGGTGGGGCTGCAAACTAATACAACCTTTTTGGAAGGAAGTATAGAGAAACCTTAAAGAACTCAACCTAGACCTCCCATTCGATCCTGTAATGCCATTATTGGGCATCTATCCAGAAGGAAAAAAAAAACTTTTACTATAAAGACACTTGTATTAGTCTGTTTATTGCAGCCCAACTTACAATCGCTAAAATGTGGAAATAACCTAAATGTCCTTCAACCCAGCAGTGGATTGGTAAGCTGTGGTATATGTATACCATGGAATATTATTCAGCCATCAAAAACAACGGAGATTTTACAGCATTTGTACTAACCTGGATGGAGGTGGAACTTAGTGAAGTATCACAGGAATAGAGAAGAAAGAATCCTATGTATTCAACTTTGATATGAAGACAATTAATGACAATTAATGACACAGTGGGGCATGGGGGAAGGGGATGCCAGACAGAGAAGGAGGGAGGGGGTGTGGACAAGGAAAAATAAAAGAAAGAAATTAGTGATTAATTTTTTAAATTGTATTTAATTTGGACCAAAGTACATTACTTAAACATTAATTTTTAATTCAACATGTTAATATGTTGTTTATCATATTGCATCCTCATTTATAAGTGAAATATGTTTGCAATTTTCCCTTAATAATAATATATTTTCTCCAATTTTAATACCAGGTGTATCCAGATTAAATAGAATAATTTTGAAGTATTTCTTTTTCTATTGTCTGTAAGATTTGGCATGATCTGTTTTTTTGAAATTATCTGTTACTTTCATTCATAAATATTAGTCATCTATTTTTTGAGACTTTGGAAAAAACAAAATAAGAAGAAGTTAACTGATCAAAGTATTCTATAACAGACATACTTCTATCTGACAATATGAATGTTACTTTCTTTGCATTATTATTATTATTATTGCTTAATATTTTGTTGCAGTAATCGTCTGATTTCTTTTCTGAATGTATTTATCTTCATTTGTTCTTAATGAGGTCTTTGTTCTCAGTCCTTATGTTAAATATTGTTATTGTCATTAAATTTACCCTTTTTAATTCTGTAAAGGCAAAAATGGAAACCTAATATACACATGTATAAATAAGAACAATTAATATAAATAAATAAATAATAAAATATAATACATCTGTTAAAAAAAAAAGTTACTGGGCTTGAGGTATCCCTTAGTGCTGATATGATTACACTGACTAAAATTTATATCAAAGCACTCAATTACCTTTAAATACATGGCAAGCCTTCTTAAGAAAGATGGGTACAAACAAGCCAAGACTGTGAAAGTTTGAATATATACCTAAATCTTCAGGGCCCAGACATTAGTGAATATCAACAAACATCAAGAACAGCCAAAAATGCATGATCGCACCAAACAAACTAAATCAGTGACCAGTGAACAATCCCAGAGTGATGGAGATATGTGACATTTCACATAGAGAATTTAAAATAGTTGTTCTAAAGAAGCTCAATGAATATCAAGGTAACCTTAAAAACAATAATTTAGAAGCTGTCAGGAAAATTAAACAAAGAGATCGAATTAATTTTTAAAAAACAGGATCCAGAGCTGAAAAATTCAATTGACAAATTGAAAAATGTGGCAGAGTCTCTCAACAACAGAACTGATAGAGTAGAAGAAAGAATTAGTGAGCTTGAAGACAAGTTATGTGAAAATACACAGTCATAAAAGAAAAGAGAATAATGAAAATAAAGGATACCTATGAGAGCTAATGAATGCCTAAGAAGGGCAAATCTAAAATATTACAGAGGAGGTAGAGAAATGACTGAGGTAGAAAATTAATTCAAAGAAATAAAAACAAACTTTCCAAACCTAGAGAACGATACCAATATTCAGGTATGAAAATGTCATAGAATAGCAAGCAGATTTAACTCAAAGAAGACTACCTCATGTCATTTAATAATCAAGCTCCCAAAGGTCATGCATAAAGAAAGGGTCAAAGAGAAGCAAGAAAGAAGACAAAAATATCATATAAATAAGCTCCAATACATCTGGCAGCAGACTTCTCCGTGGGAACCTTATAAGCCAAGAAAGAATGGCATTACATACACAGTGCTGAAGGAAAAGACCTCAATACCAGAATATCATATCCTGCAAAAATACTCTTCAAATATGAAGGAGCAATAAAGACTTTCTCACACTAAAAAAAAAAAAAAAAAGACAACAAAGCAAAACAAAAAGTCTGAGGGATTTTGTCAACATGAGAAATCTCTACAAGAAATACTAATAGAAGTTTGTCAATCTGAAAGAAAAGTTAAAGAACAATAAAGCATCTGAAGATCTAAAACCCTTGGAAACAGTAATTATACAAATACAGAATATTCTATTACTATAATTGAGGCATATAAAAATATTTTTATCTTGAGTAGGCAGAATAAAAGACAAATCTATCAAAATTATAATTGCAACAATGTCCTAAGAGATAGTATTAAAAAACGTAATGGAAAAGCAAAAAAATTAAAGGGAAAGAAGAGGAGTTAAACTGTAAGATTTCTTTCAGTTTTGTCTTTGCTTGTTTGATATTTTTAAATCTTCTTGGTAAACTCAAATCATAAAGCTCACAACAGAAACCAAAAGAATAAAAAGCAAGAAATTTCAAAAAAAGTACCAGACAAAATCGCCTTTTCACAAAGAAATACAAGAAGGAAGGAAGAAGGAGAGGAACACAAATCAATAAGAAATCAAATAATTACATGGTTATAGCATGTTCTTATCTATTAATTATAATGTTGAGTATAAACAGAATAGTCTCTAATCAAAAGATGTAGCATGGCTGAGTAGATAAAAAACAATACTCAAATACAAATTGTCTGCAAGAAACCTTTCCACCTACATAGATAAACACAGACTGAAAATGAAGATATGGAAAAGATATTCTATGCAAACAAAACAAAAAAAAAGATCAAGAGTGGCTATAGTTCCATGAGATAAAATAGATTTCAAGACAAAAACTATAAAAATAGACAAAGAAGGGTCCTATATAATGATAAAGGGTTCAATTCAGCCAAAGTATATGCATGTGTGTGTGTATACACATATATATCCAACACTGGAGCAATTAAAACTATTACCACTGACACTACTACTGACACTGTAGTGATTCAAAGAATCATAGAGACTACTATGAGCAACTATGTGCTAATAAATTGGAAAACCTAGATGAAATGGAAAAATTTCTAGATACAATAAACTTACCAAGATTGACCTAGGAAGAAATCCCAAACCTGAATAGACAAATAACAAGAAGATAGAAGCAGGAATACAACATCTCGCATCAAACAAAAGCCTAGGCCCATTGGTTTTACTGCTGAATTCTACCAAACACTGAAAGAAATAAAACAAATCCCACTCACAGTATTTAAAAATATCGAAACAGAGAGAATACTCCCAAATTCTATGCAAATTGTATCACTCTGATACCAAAATCAAATAAAGACAAAACAACAACAAAAACCATGTAAGGTAATGATTCTAATGAATATCGATTCAAAAAACCCTCAATGAAATACCAACAAAATGAATTCAAAAGACTATTGAAAAGATTATTCCTGATGATCCAGTGGGCACCAGATGCAAGGATGGTTCACAAATCAATCAATGTGACCTGTCATATCAACAGAAAGGACAAAATCACATGAACATTTCAGTTGTTGCTGAAAAAGCGTTGAATAAAATTTAAAAAGCGTTGAATAAAATTTAATACCCCTTCACGATGAAAGCTATCAGAAAATTAATCATAAAAGGAACATAACTCAACATGATGAAAGCCATATATAACAGACCCTCAGCTATTTTCACCCTGAATCAGAACAAATTGAAAGTCTTCTCTCTAAGCTCTGTAAAATACAAAGATGCCAACTTGCACTGGCATTCAATGTAGTACTGTAAGTTCTAGCTAGAGCAATTAGGTAAGAGAAGAAAATAAAGGGCACCAAAATTGTAAAGGAAGAAGTTGAACTATCTTTGTTGCAGATGATATAATTTTATATCTAGGGAAAGCAAAAGATTCCACACGAAAAAAAAAATGTTACAACTGATGAACTCAGTAAAATTATATGATATAAAATAAACATACAAAAAAATCAGTGACATATTTTATATGCCAAGCATGAACAATCTGAAAAAGAAACCAAGAATGAAATCCCATTTAAAATAGGTACCAACAAAATAAAATATCAAGTAGTAAACTTAGCAAAAATCACTACAATGACATCTATAAAACATTGTTGAAATAAATTGAAGGGGGGTGGTGCCTGTGGCTCCAGGAGTAGGGCGCCAGCCCCATATACTGGAGGTGGTGGGTTCAAACCCAGCCCTGGCAAAAACTGCCACAACAAACAAATAAATAAATTAAGTAAAGGGGACACAAAAACAAATGGAAAGATATTCTATGTTGATGGATTACAAGAATTAATATTGTTAAAAAACCTATAGTATTTAAAGCAACTTATAGAAAAAGTAAACCTAAAATTTATATGGAACCATAATAGACCAGCATAGCCAAAGCCATCATGGGCAATAGGAACAAAACTGGAAACCCATTATCTGACTTCAAATTATAATACAGAGATTAAGTAACCAATACAGTATGGTACTGGCATAAAAACAGACATATTGAACAGAATAGAGAACAGAAATAAATCTACTCATTTTTAGTCAACTCAATTTTGACAAAGGTGCCAAGAAGATATGCTGGAGAAAGGATAGTCTCTTCAATAAAGGTGCTAGGAAAACTAGATATCCATATGCAGCAGAATGAAACTCGACCCTTATCTCTTCCTACATACAAAAATCAATTCAAAATGGATTATAGATGTAAATATATCTGTGAAAATATTAAAAAAATAACTTTGAGGAAATGCTTCAGGACATTGGTTTGGGCACAAACTTCTTGAGTAATGCTTCCAAAGTGAAGGCAACCAAAATGGTAGGTACCACATCAAACTAAAAAGTTTCTGCACAGCAAAGAAAACAATTATAATGTGAAAAGAATCACAGAATTGGAAAAAATATTTTCAAACTACCCATCTGACAAGGGATTACTAACTAGAATATATCAGGAGATCAAAGAATTCAATAGGTAAAAAAAATCAGTTCATTCAAATAAAAAAATGGGCCATAGACCGAAATAGACATTTCTCAAAAGAAGACATACAAATGCTTAAAAGGTATATGAAAAAATGTTCCACATCATTAGTTATCAAAGTAATGAAAATCAAAACTACAATGTGATATCATCTAACCCTAGTTCAAATGGCTTATATCAAAAAGGACAAGTGGTAACAAATGCTGGCGAAGATGTAGAGAAAGGGGAACCCTTGTACACTCTTGGTTGGTATGTAAATTAGTGCAATACCTATCATGAACAGTGTGATGATTTCCAAAATAGCTAAACATAAAATTATCATATGACCCAGCAAGCCCACTGCTATGTATTTATCCAAAAGAAAAGTAATCAGTATAGCAAAAAGATATCTGCACTCACAATAGCCAAGATTGCCAATCAACATAGTGTTCATGAACTGATGAATGGATAAAGAAAATGTGGTACATCTACACAGCCATAGAACCAAATACAGTCCTATCATTTGGAACAACATAGATGTAACTGGAAAACATTATATTGGGTGAAACAATCCGAGTACAGTAAGACAAATCTCTCACCTGTGTGCAAGCACTAACTATTAAAACAACTGATCTCAAGAAACAAAAAGCAGAAAGATGTCTATCAGAGTTATGGAAGGATAATGGGGAACAGAAGATAAAGTGGTGATGGTTAAAGGAAACAAATATATGGTTAGGTAGATAGAATGAACAATACTCCATAGCTCAACAAAGTGACTATAAGCAACAATAAGTTATGGAATACTTTAAAATAACTAAAAGAGTGGACTTGAAATGTTCCTAGCACAAAGAATGATAAACGCTTGGGATATCCCAATTACCCTGAGTTGATACCTATATCAAAATATCACAGGCATTCTATAAATATAGACAACTATTATGAACCCCTAATAACTAAAAATTAAAAAGTAATTTTATGCTCTCACGAAGAGGATAGATATATTGATACTGATTATAATTATGATTTCAGAATCACAAATATTAATAGAAGAAGACTATTTTCATAGTAAGTTTCTTTTGAGTACCTGATTATTTTAATTCTTTTTCATATGAACCTTTAAGCATATAATCACTGGCTCTTATTAGACTTCCTCAAGTATTTATACTTGCCATATCCCATATTCTTTCTTTGCAGAAATTTCCCTTTGAAGTTTGTCTAATTTTTATACATAATGTACATGAGGAAAAAGAGTAAGAAAGACATCTGTAAATTATGAATGTCATCAATTTAATGTCAATATATTCTATACCACATATAAAACCCTTTGATAAATCTTTCTGAATTTTCAGTAGCATGGCAAAATTTATTGAAAAATATTTATCACAATAAGCAGCAACCAAATCTAAAAATTCATGTATTTAAAAAATTGACATCATTGTATTTCATTCTTTTGACTTGATGAATAATAAAAAGACCCTCATTAGGAGATACTTCCAAATAATTTAATGGATAACTTAAAGACAACTTAAAGATTGTAAGACTGTAAGATAAAGAAAGGCAATATGAAGACCACTGCTGTTTATCAAATGCATAATGCATTTTACTCACTTTCTCATAAATGTCCGAACTTTTCACAAAGGTTTTCACCTTTTCAAGTGTGCACTCAACCACCTGCAACAGACTCATCAGCAATGCTTGTTAAAACTGAGATTCCAGACTCAGCTGCTTCAACTCCAGGTCTCTGAGCCTCTGGGTTTCACCCTCTCCCCTGCAGCATGGCCCACGACAACTCTGCTAGCCAAACCAGAGCAACAAATCATAGGCACAGTTGCACCAAATTCACAGATGATCAGTTGAAAATCCTCATCAATTCCTTCAATCAAAAACCTTACCCGGATTATGCCACCAAAGAAAAAACTTGCTTTGGAAACTAACACTGATGAGTTAAGAATCCAGATTTGGTTTCCGAATCTAAGAGTCAGGCACAAATCGGAGAAAATACTAGAACATGAAGAGACTTTAGAAGAGAAGCAAAGAAGAAACCAAACAGTGTCGCACCTCGTTCAGTCCCACACAATTATACCCTGTCATCCAGGCTTTTGCAAAAGACCATCACCCTGGGATTGAGTGCAGAGAACAACTTGCTGGGATTCCAGAGTCAAGAGTCCAAATTTGGTTTTAAAATCGAAGGCCTAAATCCCATTCCCAGAGAAGAAAAAAAGAATGTGATAGGTCCTGAGAACAAGACCAGGATCAAGATCTCTGAGGGAGATCAAGGTATAGAAGATATACAATATGATCAACCTCAGCAGCAACACTATTATTTCTCTGAAGCCAGAACATAGTGGCTTCTTTTCTTTATTTATTTCCCATGAGCTGCAGAAGATCATGGATAGTACAGAATATTTTATATCATCAACTTCAGTCCCAAATGTCTCACACAGTTTTCCTGCAAATTTACCTTTCTCCTGAGATTGCAGACTGAGCCTTTTGGAGATTGCAAAGGGCTTCCTACTTGACCTGGACTGGATCAGACCTTGAGATGATAAAAATAAACTGAGCAATAGCCATTAAAAAAGATGAGAATGATATTGTGGGGATCACGCCTATGATTTATCCTATTAGGGTACATGTGAATTTGTCTAAAGGTTGAATATAAATGTCTTAACACAACAGTTATGAGAAAGACATGAAGGCTATGTTAGCCAGTTGGATGAGAGGTTTCCAAACTGCATATGGAAGCAACACACTGTATCCTATGATAGAATTAATGTACACAATTATGATCTAATAAAAAAAAGATAAAAAAACAAGTAAAAAAATGAGATTCTTAAATTCTACTTGAAATTAGACTCCGTGAAGATCAGGACAGGTTATAATATGTTTCTGGGGTTAAATTTATTCACAGAAATCTGGGAATCATGGATTGCACCCAAGAACAAAGAGCTGAGTTCTGCCACCTAGAGAGAGTTTTGAGAATTTTCAGGAAAGCTTTGGTTGTGATAATGATTGGGGTGCACTACTGGTGTTGTATGTGTAGGACAGTCCTTCTTTATGCCTAACCATGTTACATCCTCACAACTTAAGAGTGTTGTATTTGGTATTTATGAAAGTAAAAACTATACTTATAATCATCTGATAATAGAGCCCATTTCTGTTTTTATTTTTTTTCTCTTTTAAAAAATATATATGTATAAACTCAGGGAGGAAGATTGAAAGAATCAGAATGATTTCCCTCTGAAAGCACACATGTCCCATATGGATCAAAACAAAGTCCACCAACCCATGAATAAATCCCCATCCCCAAAGCTATTGAGTTGAAAGGATGGTGGGCAAGAAAGGAGCTGATCTTCGGCTCCTGCACTCAGTCCTCCTTGGTATTGAGGTCCTCAATGTAGGCATCGAGCTCGTCATCTGTGTCCATGTCTATGTCCTCCTGCACCTTTTGCAGTAGTGCTACTACGTTGGTCCTCAGTCTCTGTAGCTTCTCCTCTGTGTCACGCAGCTTCCTCTCAGAGGTGCACAGGCTTTCCTCAGAAGCCGTGGCCAGAGAGTTGACAGGGCTTTGGTAGGACTGGCAGAGATTTTGCAGACAGGGAAATATATCACCTCATCTGAATTCATAACATTCAGCTCCTTCTTCAGGATGGGGAACCTTGGAGGCAGGAAGTACCATAAACAATTCTGGAGGTTCTGGACTAGCAGGTCAATGGTCTCATGGCTGGTGTTTGGGGCAGTGGTGTCGGGCTCAATGCTGATGCACTCAGAAGTGCAGGGCTCCACCATGGCTACAGCCTGCTGGGCCACCCTGGTCTCCTTCTCCTTCCTGCTGTGTACTAGGGTTCTGATAATCTGGAGAAGGGGGCTTCATCAGCCGTACATCCTTACTACCTTTCTCCACCCAGCGGTTTCTCGGTGTCGTGTCAGTGGGCACGTAGTCAAATTTCACCTTCCATCGCACCATATTCTCGCCCACCTCCACAGCTATAACACGGCCTGTGTACCACTGGCCGTTCACACGCACCTCCACAGGCATCCCTTTATCTTTCAGAACCATCTTGAGCTCAGCTGAATCCTCTTGTCCAGCACTGTCGGAGAGCTCATTCAAGTCCTTTTTTTTCTCTTTCATAGAAAATTTGCCTTGCTTGCACTTCTTCCTCCTCTCAGTTTTTTCCTCTGCTTCTTCCTCATCAGAGACTCCAAGACTTCGCTTTTGACCAGGAGTAGCTGGGGGGAGTTTAGTGAGTGGTTCTGTCTTCTTTACCGCTGGAGTCTTGATGACTTTAGAGGCAGGAACCTCTTGGCTGCTCTTGAAGTTAGGCTCTGGAGATGGTGCCAGTGGTTGTATCAGAGGGATAGACCGGGCAGCAGTCTTGACTGGTGTGTTCACAGGCTTTTGGGGTGCCTCAGATGGCTGGAGCAGTCTTGATATACCAGCCTCCTCCCGGGCTGCCAAGACTGGGGGCTTTGGGGTGCTGCTGATAACATGAGCCTTTCGAGGTTGGCTGGCTGGTCTGGAAGCTCTCATGGAAGGGGGACTGCTCCAAGCATTTCTGATCACAGCTGGTAAAGGGGGCAATCGAGGATGCTGAGGTCTACATGCATGTTCCACAGTGGAAGGTCTGGTGGTCACTCCCAAGGGCAATTTCTTCAGGTCAGCTTGGGAGCGTATAGGTATGGTTTGCTGAGGGCCTGCTGGAGGAAGGCCCTCCAGCTTCTCCTGCTCCTGGCGAATTTTCTCTGTCAGATGTTTCTGCTTCTCTTTCTGTGTCTTTGTGTCTTTTTTTAATGTTCCCAGCGGAACCTTCTGCTTCTGTTCAGAAGCCTCACACCAGTCATGCTCAAGATCAGGGTTCATGGAACAAACCCAATTGTCAGGGTAATCTTTTCCCACGGAATTCAGTTGGAAGGGGAGGGTCCTCCACTTCAGACACAGATCACACTGGATGGTGGTTGGGATTTCCATAGCTCTCCGGCGTCTGTAACGCAGGTCACTGGATGGGGGCTGGTTCCAGTTGGCAGAAAGGTAGCCAAATTCATCCCAGAACTTAATGATACCCCGCTTGGCAATATCAATATCCTTCCAGTACTGCGCCAGGTGCTGCCCCATAGCTCGCAATAGGTGTCGGTACTCCTTGGCATCAGCAAAATCCTGCTTGTTGTGTGTAGGTGCCAGGACCAGGTAGGGGACATCAACAACCCCAACAACCCCACCACAGGCCATGCCCCCTTCCAGCTGTGGCCCCACTTTCTCATACATCTTGATCAGGCGGCTACGGTTGTAGATGAACATGCCATCAAGGTCCCGGTGTTCAATGTTGACCCCAAAAATGAAATTCAGTTCCTTAGGTTTTTTAAGTGCTTGCTCCTTGGACTCTTTGATCTTCTTCCTGACATCAGCTTCTTTGCGCAGGGCGATAGCTTCGTTCTCCACCTGTCGCAACATCACCCTAGAGTCCCGAGTGAGGTCTCCATCTAGGTATAGTTCTAGTGTCCGAGCTTGGCTCTCTGCCTCCTGTGCCTTCTCTTCAGCAATCCTTGCTACAATCTCTGCTTTCTTCACCTCCTGCTCTGCACACGTCTTGAAACGGCCTGACATGAACTTGTACATCCTGGGTTTGTACAGGCAGCAGGAGAGCCTCTTGGTCTTCACCTTATGCCCATGGATGAAGATCCTCATCCGGGGATCAATATAGAGCACAGCAGCATAGGCACTGAATGAGCGCCGCTCCGGCTTCGTGCCCTCTGGGCAGGCCTCTGTCATCTGGATGTCTCTTGGATTTGAGGTTATGTCTATTTCTGGCTCTCCATTGTCCATAAGTTTGAGATTAAAGATGATCACCAGTGTTCCACTGTCCCCAGGAATCTTCATGAACTGGACCATCACTTCCTCCTCATTGCAAAAGGGAGAGTACTTGTAGATAAGTTCTGTCTCGATGGCAAACTTCTCCCCATTGTCTGTGATCGGTTCCCAGGTCTGCGCATTCCAAGAAGGCAGAGGGACTAGTATTTTATCAATGCCCTCTTCCTCATGAAAGGTGCGAGACAGGAAGAGGCAAGTCATGGTGTTGTCTTTCTTAGTGAAGAGGATAAAATCCTTCCCAATGCGCATTGAGCCCGATGTTAACCCATTCCCATACTGCCTAATCTGGGTGGATTCAGGAGTTCCCTTGGCCGACTTCCCAAATGGGATCACACTGGCAGCATCACTTGGATCCATTCCTGCTCCATCATCCAAAAAGCAAAGCATAAATCCTCCTTGAAGGTCCTCTCGCCTTTCTGCATAAATATCTATTCTGGTGGCATCAGCATCTCTTGCATTATCAACCAGTTCAGCAAGGGCACCAAATAAGAATTCATGAGTGGTGGAATTTGTGTGCAGATGGTCAAAGGTTAGCTGAGCTCGATTCAGACTGCTGTAATTAGTGAAGGCCATAACTGCAATGAGGTCTCCAGTCTTTTACGACTAACTGGAAACTATGACCTTATAATATATTCGTTTTTCCAGGATTCTTTCCAACAAAGGTTTAGTAAGTCTGTGCTCCTTAATGAGTTAACCAAAATCACCTAGTATCTGTGCAAAATATTATTCAAATAGATGTTTAAAAGTACAAGTGATTTCTTCAAGTGTTCGTTTCCTCTTCTCGTAGTATTCTGAAATGAACTACATCATAAACCTGCAGTCCCAAGGAGCTTTCCATTAATATTAAGTGGCCACAGCTCACTCTGGGCTATCTGAGTCAAAAGTAAACAGTCTTGATGTGTTGTCTTAAAGTGGGGAGTTTATTAGGGCTTCGTCATCTTCCTGGTCTTTGAGCTGTTCCCTAGTCCCCCTCGTAAACTTACAACTCCGAAAATTTATCAGTTCGGAAAAGTCTGGAGATCAATATACCTACCGCACTAGTTCTGGGTTCACCTCCCCAAGTGGAAAGCCGAACCAGAGCAGCGGCAGCGACCACACCAACGACCCAGGCCGTTGCCTGGCGCTCACTGACGCCTTGTCCCTCCGCGCCAATTGTAACCAAACAGTCGCAGCACGCTCTTGGAACCATGTGCTGCTCCTCCTCCACTGCCACCGGTCTCGCGCGCGCACGCGCTGGATGAGATGATGTCAGGATTCAGAGCCACGAAATTCAGCGTTTAGAAAAGTATCCAATGTACACAGCCCTTTTATGAAACTAATCTATAGCTCTCAAACAAAAGATACAACTTAATTCTAGCCCAAAAATATGGGGAGGGGGTGGGGAAGGGGAGGGGAGAAGGGCGGATGGGTGG
>CAUYQV010041199.1:0-31079 GCA_963574575.1 Galagoides demidoff
GAATCAGAATGTTTTAAAACTATAACTGAGAAAATGACATGAAGGCTGTGTTGATCAGTTTGATGGAAGTATTTCGGATTGCATGTGAAAACCCCACACTGTACCCCAGAAGTGTATTAATGTACATGGTTACCATTCAATTAAAAAAAAAAAAAATCCACATACTGTTTGCAGATTCTTAAGTACTTCTTTCCTTTAGTGAGATGGGCTAACCAAAGTGCCACATTTTCACAAATACATGTCATGACTGATACTCGGTCTTGTGTTTTTAGACCCCTCCATGTTGCTGCACGCAATGGCTTGAAGGTGGTAGTTGAGGAGTTGCTGGCCAAAGGGGCCTGTGTCCTTGCTGTAGATGAAAATGGTAAGTGGTAAAAGTAAACAGTCAATCCAGGTACCTTCCATATGCTGTTAAGCCTGAGGAAATGAGAAAGACATGAGCTAGTTAAAAAGGCAGTGAGAATTCTCTCCCCCTTGGAAGTTCTATGTGTGTGAAAAATCAAATGAGGATAATTTGTCCTGTCTGTCTTTTCGTAAATCTCATGGTCTACCTGTAGCCCACCAGTGCTGTCCATTCTGCATGTAATGTCAGCAGCTGGCCTCTAACTCCTCAGCATGGTGGTTAAACTATTTTAGACATACCAAAAAATCTCAACTTGGCATTCACAATTCTAACTGCATATGCTGAAGACTTAGGGATTACACATGTCATTAGTGCATGCTCAAGGGCCCAAATATAAACCTAGGTCTTTGATCGTATTTCAGTTCATTCTGAGATCAAACCTTTTTTTCTTTTTAAAGTAAAGATCAGAACTAATATTCTCCACATGGAAATTTGGGGAACAAAAGTAAGATTTCTTAATGTCTGTGCTTGAAAGCTTCTCCTGATCTATATATTTCTTTTCTAAATGAGCTAATTCTTAACAGAAGCTTTGTACTTTGCTTCCTTAGAATTTTGAAAGCTAATGAATACAGCAGTTGTACTAAACTGCCATGTTAAACAGAATGCCTATTAACCTTGGGGAGCAAAAAAAAAGAATTTCTGGATATTTACAAATTAAGTAATTTTTAAATACGGCATTAATTGTGGCATTTAATTAAAGTGTTATAATGTATTAATGTAACTCAATTAACTGCTTATTACAGGTATTGGAATTAGCAGCTCATGCCTATTTCTCAGAAGTAAGCAGCCATACTGACATCATTAGCTAACTTTGATTAGTGTTGGTTCTGCAGCCCCATTTATCCTAGCATGTACCCTGCTCTATCCCAGCCTGACTCATCTAGGAAGTGCAGAAAGTTCTCTCTTACTCCATCTCCTTGATCTTCCTGCCTCACCTTCCCTCACCATCTTATCACCACGATATACCTTATGGCTGGCATGCAGAGCCCCGCAGTTTATCTCCAATATGACCAAAGAGAACAGAATGAATTAGTTTTGCCTTTCTGGGGTGTAAATATGCTACATTTGAGGTTTGTTCGGCCAAACACAACCTTAAGAACAAGAGCCCCCAGGGTCAGTGGAACTGCAGCCTATGTCAGGGTTCAGCTGCACCTCAAAGGCAGGGGGGACCTGTGGGAGGCAACTTGTCCAGGGGTAGAGTCATGATTCCTTTACTGGCCTTTATGGAATGGAATGCTAAGATAGCTGTCCATTCATCTTTGTTTTCATATCAGAAAGAATAATAATCCCTTAAAAGGGCAGGGAGGGAAAGCAGGTCAAAGGTGAAAGTTCCTTGTGACAGTTCTGAGTGACTGAGTGAGGACACTACGCAATGAGTAGTAGGAACTCAGGCCACTGAGAAGGAGACTGACCCTTTCAGGCCAGTGATAAAGGTTGGATGAAGGAGCAATTAAATCAAAGACTTCTTAATTGACCTCCCCAAGACACCCGTCTATGTGTGAAGGCAGTTGGTTCACGAGGACTGGATGCGTCACGTCCTAACCACAGAGAATGACGTGACTCTAATTGTGGCACAGCGTAGTCACATTCTTACATGTTACATTTCAGATTCAGATTTGGTTGGTGGAGTCACTGTTTCTTAATTTTCTGTTAAATTTCTCTTAAATGATTGTAAATTTTTACTCACACACAACCAACGCCTTCCTATATCTGATCTACTCAAATGATTCCATTTTTCTAAAACCAGTTACTTGGTGTATACTTTATAGAGAGAGGATATATAAAGCAACAAAACTACTTTGCTCACTTTCATAGTCCTGTAATTTTTGCTATCTTTTCTAATCTGACACACAATTACCTAATAATGCAAAGTCATTGTTCTCAGAATGAGAGTCCGACTCTGGCCCGGGCCTGAGGCTCATGGTGTGCGTGCGCTCTCAAGTAGAAACATCCTCCTGGTGTGTCCTGTTGCTGTTTTGTGTGGTATCGTGTCCCACACCCGCCCCCTCATGTTTCTGTTCACTAGATGAAGGCTGGAATCCTGCCTAACTCTGGATAATGTGGTGCTTGCTGTAGTCATGGGAGCTGGAAGAAACAAAAACCAAAAACCCTTCACAGAATGTCTCCCCAGTCCCTCTCCCTCCAGCCTCCCCCTAGCATGACTGTGCAGAGTAACTCCCCGTTTTCCCGGCATGATTTCTAACTCAACATACATCTCTGCTTTGGAGATCATTTGAGATGTACTGTGGAATGCTCGCGAGCCTCCGGACCCCGGACTAACCACTGCCTTGTCTGCATTTACGCCCAGGTCATACCCCGGCCCTGGCTTGCGCTCCTAACAAAGACGTGGCTGACTGCCTGGCCCTCATTTTGGCTACCATGATGCCTTTTTCTCCTTCCAATACAATGACGGCTGTCAACTTCGTTTGTTTTAAAAAAGACAATTTGAGCAGGACGACCCTCTCCAACCTGGGTAGCATGGTTAGCCTGTGCAGTAACAACGTAGGCTCGGAGGATGGGTACAATGAGAATGATTCTGATTCAGAAACGTTTTGACTTTGGACTGTAGAAGCTTTTCCTTGATCACCTGTGTTGGAGGAAGGGAAAGAAGCTTGAGTTCCATGTTTATGTTGTGTCCAAGTATTATTTGGGGCTCAGGCTTCCAGAAGCCAGTCGAGAAGGAATTAATCAAACCAAGAGAGGTTAGAGAGGCGGTTGGGTGAAACATTCACACAGATAGGCCCCGATTTTATTTTGTTTCATGTTCTCCTTAGATCTAAGATATTTCTGTGAAAGTCTACCTCTCATTTTAAGTAAGGAATAGAAAATGTATTTAATTCCTTTTCTTTGGGGATAATGCAACAGAGAGGCAAGCGCTCTCTATAAAGAATTCTTTTTCATGTCCTTGGCAGTCTGTTCTCAGAAGTCTATCAATGTGACATTCACGTCCCTGGGGAGGGGAGGGGAGAGGTAGCTAGGAAATGCCTCCAGCCTCTTCTCACTTTGATGTTTACTTCCTCACTAGAAGCCAAAGGTAAAGGTGTTCATCTTCAGAAATAATGCCTGTAATAATCTTTTTAAGGGAGTCCAGCTATTCATATCCTCTCTATAATAAGCACTTAAATATCCAGAACTACTTTCTGAAGATCTCTGTTAAAGTTGCCAGATGAATTGAAAAACTGAACTTGCTTTTTTTCGTGTAACACAAATGTAGGTCCCAGTGTTCTCCATAACAAGCCTGTAACTAATGTTCACCCAGGTGATTGAAACCAAATCTATCTAATATTTCAGATGAAAATTACACCAAAACTTTGAGACCATATGCAAGTTTAACATGAAACTACCCCTTGTTGATTCTTTCTTAAATCAAAATATGTACTAACTTTTTTAAAACCAGAATCATCAGCATTGTTGATCAATTGTAAAATGTCGATGAGCTTCTCAAAGTCATGTCAAGTGAATGAAAGTGTGACTGCAAAAGGAAACAAAGAAAGTGAAAGCAGAAAGTAGGATCGGGTGATAGAGAAATTAAAGCCAATTGCCAGTTGTTTGATGATGAAATCAACATAGTGAATACTGTGTCTACTCCCTCTGCCAAAGCTTCTAGGTCAAATGGACCCCGTTCCGCACCTGGAACAGCTGTACAAAAAGAAGAATGAAAGACTCTTTAAAAATTATGCACGTACACACACGGGTGTGTATATGTACATGTACATGTATGTATGTAGTTCATCAGCCAGCTATCCATGAGGACCAAAATGCTTCAGTCTAAAATGGAAGATTTAAAGTTTTTTTCCTTCAAAACGCAAGTGAGAACTGAAGTAGCTTTTCTATGGGGTTAAAACGTAATCTTTTGGTGTAACAGTCTTCGTTGTGTTTTATATTTCTTATGACACAGATTTCTAGTTGACAGAGTAACATTTGTAACTGAAAATGTGTTGACTACGGTTTATTTTTTGCCAAATTAGAGAAAATGTCCATACACTTTTCATGAGAATGTGTTCATATTTATTTGAAATGAAACAAACACCAAGGAAACATCCATTGTTTATTTGCTATGTATCTTATTTGGAATAACAAAAAAGTGGAAAAACAAACTTGAGCCTGGGCTAACCAAGAGCCCTGGGGCCAGACCCAGCGTTTCCACTGCTAAAGTTTCCAATGGACCATTAGGTTCTTCTGTGTTGGCTAGAGAGGGGCACAACCCCCATCACTCACCCCTAGTCCAGAGTCAGCTTAGAGCTTAGAAGACACTGGGGTCTGTATGCTCTTCTGCATGATGAAGACGGAAGTGTGTAGTAGATCGTATACACAAAGATGGTCCCCAAAAAAAGATCCAGAAGTTACCCGAAATACACTGAAAAATCTTACAGGGTCTCAGTAACCTTATGGGAAATGATGCCAATGTGTGGGTACATATGCTCAGAGGAGAAATAAAAATCACTAGCTCAAGTGCTATTTTCCACTTGAGGAAGAGACAGCCAAGAACCCTGTTGAATTAGGACAGTTCTCTCTGACATTTTATAATGGGTTTCATTTTTATCCCGAAAATTTCTATTTATAGTGTATGTGATTTTTACAACAGTGTTCTATCATATCCGGATCAAATACAGATACTGTATTATATTTTTCATCTAGCTGTAAAAAACTTTGATCTCATTCTTTTAATATCCTGGATTTAATGAAAACTCATGTGGGATTCTTCACAAATGAGAATTTATTCAAAGGACTTAAGAACTGGTATTAATCTTATTGAAAATTTTCAACACCGCCACCATTTTTTTTTTTTATTCTTGGTGTTGTATTTCCCTCCTCCTTCTGTCCTTTCTGTTTGTTTAGAAAAGATGTCTTTTTAAAAAGTAGATAAAGTGCTAATGAGCAATAAAGACCTTATCTTTACCAAAACACTGAAAATGAGGGAGATCTAATGTTGAAGAAGCACAATATACTACGGTGTCTTTTTCTAGAAATGAATGGAAATCTTGCTCAGTTGGCATTTAAAGCCAGAACTAAAAATGCCTGTGCTAATGGTGAAGCAGCGTTAAGATTTTTCCTGTAGAGCAGCAGAGAGTACAAGGACCCTTTCAGCAAAGCAGTGACTGACCAGGACACATTATCTCCATGGAGCTGCATTTTGACTTTCCCCCACTCTCTCTTACCAATAGAAGGAGGACAAAAGAATGAAATGAAATCATGCTCACATGAACTGTTCGTTGAATCAATTGACGTATCTTTCTTTCTCCCCCTCCCTTTCTCTCATTCTATTCCTCCCTTCCCCGAGACCAAATTTTTTTCTTTCAAAAATGACTTTAAAAACTGTAATTTTCTGTTTGTTTTGATTACATCTCTTAGAAATAAAATTATGTTTGTAACATAGCTTTCGAAGGAAAAAAAAACAGAAAATGTTGTGTTTTTAACTGAGTCTTAGTTGCTGAGTGCTTTTACCTAAATGTGTTATTTTTAAACTGTATTTTAACCACAGCCACAGGGATCATGTTTCATTGCACTTACCTATTCAGCCGTGTCTGTCTCTCTTTGGTAAATATATTACTATCTCCAACTTGCCTAAAATCTGCTATGATTCTACAGTAAATAGCTCAGGGGATTTCTATTTGTCACTATTAAAAGGGCACCATAGTATGTTTCGCTACTTTAGGCAGTAAACACTGCTTCATTTATTATTAAATTAGAATGAGAACATCCAGTGAATTTGCTGCACTAGTGTTCTTTGTACTGTTGAGCAACTTGGTGTGCTTATCTGTTGGTTGAAGAGCCCATCCCTTTTTTGTCTTGTAATATGAAGTTAGAGTGCCTTTTTAAATTTGTATATTCTGAAAATGGTCTGTGAAATGTTTTGTAATTTTTTCATGTGCGTGTTATCGGAGCAATATGATACCAGTGAGTTTTCATTTCAACCTTTCTTTGAATGTAAAAAGTGTCTTTTTTCCTATTTCCCCTTTTACTTGCATTGAAATGAATATGAAAATGCTAAAGTTTTCTATAGGAAAAGATGTTGGATTTTGCAGTGCTAAAGTGCTTTCTTCTTACAGAACTGTAAACCATAGGTCAGTATTATAGGGGAAAAGCGTTTCAAGATAGTGACAATCTGAGTGTTTGTATAAAATGTAATTCTATGCGTTTCTTATGCAGTGATCTAAAACTTCAATGCAAATATCTCTTGTTTGGTAGTTTTGTCTACATATTTTATGCTTTAGCATGTGCAATATATATTTGCAAAGCACGATGATACAAAGCTGGTGCCAGTGTTATATTTTGCATAACATATTTGTAACGGCATAAAATATTGTTCGATGATTTCAGTGGGATTTGTCTATAATGTTTTTTTATGTAAATTGGAGCTGAATGACTCTGGTAAATGTCATGATTGTAAAAATGAGGACAATGACTTTTAGTTCAGTGAATGACTTTGAACCAATCTGAATCTTCTCAAGCACAGTTTAATACTTTTGCAACTACTGAATGCTCTAATAATGTAATGAAGTACTTAACTGTAATATACTATGGAAATGCATTCAGATGGTTATTTTTACAAAATAAAAACGGTACAAATATTGTTGGAATTTGTGTTTTTTTAATTTTTCCAACTTATGCTTTTCACCAATTATGCTAGGTTAAATCTTTGTTCCTCCCCCAACCAAATTAACTTTAAATTTTGAAAATAGTCAAGATAAAGGTATATCTACAGATGTGCTGTTTCTGTGTTTGTATTATCACAATTACAGAAAAAAATAAATATATTTGTTTGTGTCTATTTATTTATGCCTCCAACTTTTTCTGTGGAATATTTGAGCTGACTTATAACAAAAGACATGTGGTAAATAAGAAGTATGTAAATTAGACAGGGAAAAAGAATATGAACAAATACAGGAGCCATAAAATTTAATATAGTGGCTACGGTTGAACTTGAGTTTTACTCTGAGCTTTCTTGCAGCCAAGGTAAGAGGGGAAATCTGATCAGTTATACAGTTCACATATATCTGAATTTTGAAAAGGTCATCAAAATTGTGAAATCAACCATCGCTGTCTCTGTTGTTGTCACCACTACCCTTCAGGGACTTCATAGGAGCACAAGAACCTACCTTTTTGTTTATAAAGGTATCCATAGAATTTCCTTCTCTATCCATTTCACCATTCACAATTTCTTCCATTGAGTAGTAACTTCAGGGACAGTACCTGGATACACCAAGGAACCTAATGATGGAGATTCCAGCAAACAAGAAAGAGATTTTGGGAGTGAGAACTGCCTGCAATCCTTGAATCATAGCATCATAGAATGTTAACACAGTTCTTACAGTCTGTTGGCCAATCCCATCACCAGCCTTATTTTGTTTTGTTTTGTTTTGTTTTTTTGAGACAGAGTCTTGCTTTGTCATCCAGGCTAGAGTGTGATGGCATCCCAAGTAGCTGTGACTATAAGCACATACCACCATACCTGGCTAATTTTTCTATTTTTTTGTAGAGCCAGGTCACGTTCTTGCTCAGGCTAGTCTCAAACTCCTGGCCTCAAGCAATCCTCCCATCTCAATCTCTTAAAGTACTAAGATTAGAGGTGTAAGCCACTGTGCTCAGCTGCCATTGCCAGCTTTTTAATGAAGAAACTGAATCCCAAATAAGTTATACAACTTGCTCAAATTTCCAGAGTTAGTAATTGACTTTATAACACATGCCCCTATATGGTCTCTCTTCAATGCTATCATGCCATATAATGTTTGGGGGGTTTTTTATGCCTTTTTTCTGCCAGAGATGTTCAGGAAGTTTTTTTATTCAGCCCTGCCTTGCTCCTTATTTGAATATATAGATCTGAGTGCCCTTCAGTCTTAAAGACTATAAAGCATAAATCACATCACAAGTGTTTCCTATTGTTTATAGCAGACTGCTACATATTGCTGTGTAACAAATTATCCCCAAACTTAGAAGCTTAAAAGAACAAATGTTTCCTATTTCACAGTCTCTGTAAGTCAGCTGTGGTTTAGCCAAGTCTTCTGCTTCATGATCTCTTCTGGGCTATAATCATGTTGTTGACCAGAGAATGACTCATATCTAAACTCACTCACCTGGTTGTTGTCAGGATGCTTCTCTTTTGGACTGAGGATTCAGTTCCTTGATGGCGGCCAAGTGGGCCTTTCCACAGGGAAGCTCACGGGGCAGCTTGCTTTGTAATTGTGAGCAAGAGAAAGAACAAGACAGAAATCCTAGTTTTTTGTAACTGAATTTCAGAAGTGATATTCCAGTGTTTTTCCCATATTCTATTCATTTGAAGCAACTTACTAGATCTAGTCTATACTCAAGAGCAAAGGGTTACCCCAGGGTGTGAACACCAGGAGGCGGAAATCACTGGGAACCATTTTGGAAGGTACTTACTACACTGGCTATCGCTGTGTCCTTCTAGTGTGTAATATCATACCAGTATGCCTTTTCCTGGTAATTGCTAAGAAAATTATTTATTTAACTTCCTAAATTCACCCTTTTAAGAAAAGCACAGAGTTCACTAATTTTAATTGTGCTCTCATAAGTAAGGAAAAAGGTGATAATGGCCTCCACTGCAGTAATCACATCTTTGAACATTGATGTGGCACTTTGTCTCCAGACTGCTTATCAAAAAGAGTCCCTCCTTCCAATTCCATCTGCTAGGTTTAGATCCCCATACATCTATCCCTCACCTAACATACTTAACATGTTCCAGAATTAGGTTGCATGGTGTAAAGCATTAAGCTAAAAGGCTATTAGCAGAACATAAAAACACTGGGGGTAAAAGTACTGTATGAATTATCTCTTGAGCAAATTTCACATTGAAGTTACACCTGCTATAAAACAGAAAGCACCAAGATAATAGCCGTGCCACTTATTAATTCTCAAGCACTCACTCCAGAGGGTGATTGAAAATGTGTGGGCATTTGTGGTTGGCACAGTGACAAGGGGGCAGGAAGGGTTGCTGCTAGCATTTACTGTTCTGAGGGCCTGGGATACCACATGTGTATGAGCTCTGTGAACAACTGCCCCACCCACAATGCCAATACTGTCCCACCTCCCTGCTCATCTACTTGCTCCCATCTTGTTTCTGAGTCATTTCTTTACCGCTTTATTACTTCTGAAGCCAGCCGTATTACTTCATCTGTTTTCACAAGGAATTACATAAAAATGATCTAGTATACACCCTGTTGTAAAGGGAAGTTACAAATGTGAGAAGAAGAATTTCAGAAGACAAGGCTGAGCACATGACCTGGTTATGGATTTTTCTAGGGAAAAAACATACTACCAAGATTCAAGATATTTTTAATTCCTTTGTTGTCAAACACAGAGATGTATGCACACACATGCACATTCCTTGTCTTAAGCAAGGGGTGATTGTATCTACATTTCAGGCAGGGAAACGTCCGTCACAAAGATGTATGCACTTGACCCACAACCTGGCAAGGCAATACTGTGGCCTCAGATGGTTCTCTAGGCACTGGCAGACACAATTTCTAGGATACCATTTTCTACCTTTAAGTGACAATTTAATGCATTCGTATATATTTAAATTCTGGAATAATTTTAAATTTTCAAAGGTAAAAATGCTGAAGCAGTACTTAGAGCACAAAAAGCTTAACTATATGTTAATATTCAGTTGCTCAAGCACTCAGCAAATTGAGAACTTTACTCATATTTTTTATAGTTAAGTTTCCTAAGAATTACATCTAAGCCAGGCGTCCTCAAACTATGGCTCGCGGGTCACATGCAGCCTGCCTACGACATTTATCCGGCCCGCTGGGTGTTTTTGCTGCAGCTGCTTATCCTACTTAGCAGCTGACTCATCCCGGGGCCCACAGTCCTGCCCTCCAATGGTCTGAGGGACAGTTAACTGGCACCCTGTTTAAAAAGTTTGAGGACCTCTAAAAGCTCAGGTTTTAACCACAAGAATTTTCCAGCTATACAAAGATCAGAGGAGAGAACATTCTAGAAAAAGGGAATGGCCACCACCAACACCCAAAGGCTGGGAAGATTTTGGTGTGTTCTAGGAACTAAAACTAGGCCAGTGAGGCAGGTGACTCAAGGCCAAGGGGAAGGTGACAGGGGATGAGATCAAGGACTGTCTGAGGCCAGATGTGAAATTATGTGAGCTGGGAGGAGTTTCTATTTTTTTCTGAATGTGACAAAAGCCACTGGAGAAATTAAAGCAGACAAAAATCCCAGAAAGATTTCATTTTTATTTTATTTATTTTATTTTTTATTTTTTGCAGTTTTTAGCCGGGGCTGGGTTTGAACCTACCACCTCCAGCATATGGGGCTGGCACCCTACTCCTTTGAGCCACAGGTGCCACCAAGATTTCATTTTTAAAAGATCACTCTGGCTGCTATTGAGAGGCAGGAAAAGAAACCCTACTGACCAGTTAGATGGTTGCTACGATAGCTTACATGAATAAACACAGCAGCTTGGACTGGTGGAGCAACAAGGGAAATAAAGAGAACATGAAACATTTTGGATACATCCTGAAGATAGAGTTGACTGAACTTGCTGATGGTTTGATGTCAAGTAAACAGTGTAGGGTTTGGAGAAGCAGTGTGTCTAGGGTCATAAAAATTATAAATAGATGTGTGAAAGTGGAGTTGTTCCTATGTTATTCAACTAAAATGGAGTTGAGAGGCCATTAGGAAAAAGCACTTGGTTTACAAATGTCTGTTCCAAAAACTGCCTAGCAAATCTGATCCAGTGAAACAGGGTGCTGTGATTTGAAGACAACCTTTACCTAATAATTGCTGCCATCTGCCTATCAGAGCTCCTCTGCTAACACCAATTAACTTTCTTTCAAAACAATTTGCATAACCTTCTGTCCTTTCTCAATAAAACTCCAGCCATTTCCTCTGTGCTTTGGACACATTGGGAAATTGCCCTGCTGGGTATGTACTGATTGCAAGTCTATGTTTTGTATGTTACTCTAAAATAAAACCCTTTTGCTTGAAGGTTCATCTCTTTAGTATTTTATTTAGTATCATACATGATGACAGATTAGTTTGGGAGTGAATATAGAGAGCAGATCCCTGAACTGTGGACACTCCAATATCCAGAAGTCAGGAGGAAGAGGAGGGTCTAGCAGAGACGACCCACAGAGTGGTCAAAGGTGAGAGAAAAAGCAAGAAATGGAGATGCCCCTGAAACCTGGGGAAGAAAGAATGTCATAGAAGGAGTGTCAGTTGTCTCTATTGCTTCTGGGACGTCAAATACGATGTGACAGAGAAGCTGACCATTAGATTTAACAACATAGAGTTCACTGGTGACCTTGGCGGAATGGTGGCAGCTACACTCTAAAGATGCAAGGATTGAGGGAAGTAAGGGCAGGGAGACTTGAAAGGAAGAAGAAAAATGAGGCAGTAGCTGGAGGAAAAGGTGGAGACCAGACCAAATCTTCTATTTGTTGTTTAATAGAAGATTTTCAGGCTGAGCTTGGTGGTTGACACCTGTAATCCTACCACTCTGGGAGACTGAGGCAGGTGGATGGCTTGAGCTCAGGAGTTTGAGACCAGCCTAAACAAGAGCAAGACCCCATCTCTAAAAATAGGTGGACATTGTGGCGGGTGCCTATAGTTCCAGCTACTCGGGAGGCTGAAGCAAGAGAATCACTTGAGCTCACAATTTTGAGGTTGCTGTGAGCTATGATGCTACAGCACTCTATCCAGGGCAACAAAGTGAGGCTATGTCTCAACAACAACAACAAAATAGAAGATTCTGGCTGGGCATGGTGGCTCATGCCTATAATCCCAGCATTTTGGTAGGCCAGGAGTCGAAACCAGCCTCGGCAACAAGTGAGACTCTACCAATTTATTTTTTAATTAGCCAGACGTGGTGGTGTGCTCCTAGGGAGGCTGAAGTGGGAGGATCACTTTAGCCCAGCCTGGGTGACAGAATTAACCTCTGTCTCAAAAAAAAAAAAAAAAAAAGATTTTTGCAGTATATTAATGCGGTAGGGTTGAGGGTTTGGGAGAGAGCAGGAGAAACCTTGAGAAGGGATGAGCGGGGAATTTTGGAGAGAACATTTTAGAGCAGCAGAGAAGGAATACTGAGTAGCATTTGGTACACTGAGTTTTAGGACCATAAATTTAAAGTGATACCAATCATCCTGGTGGGTTTTCTCTTCAGAGGTTTGTTTGGGTGCAGGGAGAGAGAAAGTGGATGGTGGAGTTTAAGCAAGCATAGAACTTTGCTAGGCGAGTCCAAGGGGAGAGGTCTATGAAATGATAGTGCTTCCAGTGGAGGTGATTATATGTATGGATCCTGACTCCAAACTGGGTGAGGCGGAGAGGGATAGTGAAGAAGTAGGATTGAAGGGCTTGATAAAATAGAAGGATTATTGCATTGTTGCCCCACAGTTAGTGAGCTGGATATGGAATGACCCAAGTAAAGTTTTCAAAGGGTTACAGGTTTTTTGTTTGTCTTTTTTTTGTAGAGATAGAGTCTCACTTTATCTCCCTCAGTAGAGTGCTGTGGCGTCACAGCTCACAGCAACCTCCAACTCCTGGGTTCAGGCAATTCTCTTGCCTCAGACTCCCGAGTAGCTGGGACTACAGGTGCCTATCACAATGCCTGGCTACTTTTTTTTTGTTGCAGTTTGGCAGGGGCTGGGTTTGAACTCACCACCCTCAGTATATGGGGCCAGTACCCTACCCATGGAGCCACAGGTGCCCCCCTGGTTACAGGTTTGTTATTGTTTTTGTTTTCTGAGACAGAGTCTCACTATGTTGCCCTCGGTAGAGGGCTGTGGCATCACAGCTCACAGCAACCTCAAACTCTTGGCTTAAGCGATTTTCTTGCCTCAGCTTCCCAAGTACATGGGACTACAGGCACCTGCCACAATGCCCCACTATTTTTTGGTTGTACTTATCATTGTTGCTTGGCAGGCCCAACCTGGATTCCAACCTGCCAGCGCCAGTGTATGTGGCTGGCACCCTAGCTGCTAGGCTACAGGTACAGAGCCTCAGAGGGTTACAGTTTTGATGATGACAACCCAAGGCTATAAGCATCGGAGTGGGTGGTTGAGGACAATTGACAGAAAGGTATTGGAAGCGAAGAAGTCCAAATCCAAGGAGGCCAACATGACAAATAGCTCAAAAGCCATTAATCATAGAATTTGAGCAAAATTAATGAGAAAATTTGGCCACTTCAAAATATGTTATCAGATATTTTACTTTACGTAGATTTGTACTGAGAACTGATTCATTGTCAGACTGAAGTTTGGTTCCAAGATTTGAATGGAGCTTTTAAAGAAGTACAAATTGTCAAGTGTATTTCTATTAAAGAGACAACCAAACCTTGACTATGACTGAATGACAGGTTTTATGACCATATGGCTTAACCTAAATGTGTTTATGAGGCTCCTTAGAAAACATGACAGATGGTTAAGAGCTGCAGTACAAACAGTCGTGTCTTAGTGATAACAATGAAAAATCGAATATTTCCCGGGGGGGGGGGGGGCTTCCCCACAGATTACAAAAGACTAAAATCACTGGAATTCTGTTTTGCATTTTAATTAAAAACTAGATCTGCTTTAAAACATTAACCTTTCCCCTCAAATCTCAATTTCTTAAAAAATAGCTAACTTGGGTTTATAAATTCCCTTTTGAGTTTCTTTTTTATTCTTTTTTTTTTTTTTTTTTTTGCAGTTTGTGGCTGGGGCTGGGTTTGAACCCGCCACCTCCAGCATACGGGATGAGCGCCCTACTTCTTTGAGCCACAGGTGCTGCCCTCTTTTGAGTTTCTTTTCTCAGAAATTATTTCTCCATGGCTAAGTACATGCTGTGTTCTATTTTACATTCTTCAGGTCTGAGATTCCCAGTCCTTGTTATTTTATTATTAAAACCTGTAACAATTTTGGTAGAAGAATGTTACCTCATAATTCATTGATTTTTCTGCTTTCCTTCATTTACAGGGATCGCTGTTAGAATGCAAATTTTGATTGAGGCTGCCGGGGCCCATTTCCTTTTGGCATCAGTTCTAAAAATGCTGATAAAGGGCTCAGTAGGTGCCATCTGGGTTCTTGCTTTGTGATGTCACAGCTGACACTAGAATTAGATTGAGAAAACTAATTAATTTCCCACAATATCTTTCAGATATTGAAAAAGAGAAGCCTTTCAGGGTGCTAACAATAGTTCCTAGAGATAAGAACACATTTTCTAGTGCATATTAATAATCCATCCTCATTTTTCTTGCTGACAGCCTCATAAGCTGAGAGTGACCTGGCTGATATAGAGCAGAGGACGTTCTTCTTAAGCTGTTGGTTGTCCCCAAAACTTTTGAACTCCAATTCAATTATTAAATTTCTCAGGCTGCTTACTAATTGGAGTGAATAGTAAAAATAGCCAACCCTCATTGAGTGCTTATGCTGTGCCAGGTTCTATTCTGAATACTTTTTCACCTTTCCAACTAGGAAAGGTGATAGATACTATTGATAGTTACTATTGGTAAATACTAATTGGTAGATACTATTCATCCTTATATCAGCTCCAGAAGGCCAATATTATTATCCCAAGAACACACAGCTGAGGAGTGGCAGATCTAGAATTTAAACCTTGTCAGTGGTTCCTGAACTCATAATCTTTACTATTATGCTATGTACAAAGGGTACCCAAAAATGTATATACAACTTCAGAAAGAAAAAACTGTATTAAAATTGTAATAACTCAATACATACTGATAACAAAAGATGAATGCAAGTCATGTTTGAGCACCTCTTGTAATTGCAGAAATCAAATATGAAGGTAACACTGGTCTCGTGGAATAAGTTCAAAAGTGTTCCTTCCTCTTCCATTTTGTAAAACATCAGATGTTGGTATTTTTCTGGTTCTTTAAAAGTTGGTAGACTTCACCAGCGAAGTCTTCTTTATCTGGTTCTGGCTTTTCTTTGTGGGTATTTTTGGTTTTGTTTTTTGTTAACTCAATCTCTTATTAGAGATCTATTATCTTTTTCTTCTTAGGTCAGTTTCAGAATTTTGTGTCTTTCTAAAAATTTCTCCATTCATGCAGATCATCTAATTTGTAGTATACAATTTCTCACAGTGCTCTCTTACCATCCTCTATGTTGAATATTGTCACCTATAAGTAATATATGTTACCTATAAATAACATACTATCAGGGGTAATGTCCTCTCTTTCATTCCTGATTTTCATAATTTAAGTCTTATTTTTTCTTGAGTCAAGCTAGAAGTTTTTCAGTTGTGCTGCTTTCTCAAAGAACCAACATCTTGTTTTATTAATTGTTTTTCTGTATTCTGTTTCATTTACTTTTATTACTTTTAATGAATTTTTACTTTACCTTTTTTTAAAATACAAAAATCTAAGGTGACACCTGTGGTTCAAGGAGCAGGGCACCAGCCCCATATGCCGTAGGTGGCAAGTTCAAGCCCAGCCCCAGCCAAAACTGCAAAAAGAAACAAAAATAAAAAATAAAATAAATATAAAAATCTGCTTTTAAATACAGGTACTGATAGCTATAAATTTCCTTCCAGCACTATTTTAGCTGCATCTCATATGTTTAGGTATGTTGTGTTTTCATTTTCATTGTTCTCAATGTATTTTCAAATTTTCCTTGTGACTTCTTCAGTTTATTGGTTAAGAGTGTGTTGTTTAATTTCTATACATTTGTGTACTTCCTAAATTTTCATCTGTTATTTTATACCATGTGTCCAGAGAACATATTTTGTGTGATTTCAATACTTTAAATTTACGGAGGCTTGTTTTAATGTCACATACTCTTTTACCAAGCACTCCTATTTTAGGGAATCTATGCTACAAAAAATAAAAATAAGCAAGGGTGATGTTTAAAATATTTAACACCTAGTATGATACAGATGCCTACTAATCAGAGCAAACACTAATTAAAATAGACACCAACTAGTAAATCTGCCTCTAAGATTCTTGGGCCCTGGGCCAGAGTACAAAAGGGAGGCTTTCATATTGAAGATTCAAATACTTACAAGTTTTTAAAAATGAATCAAGCTAAAAATAAGTTGTTAAATAAATATGTTCTATCATCATACTTTGACAGAGATACCTTCATAATAACCTGGAAGAAGTGCTTCCAATTTAAAATTATTGCCCTTCTCAGCATTCTGGCTCAGACCATGGTAGCATAGGAGAGGTAGCCTCCCACCTTCAATATGTAGCCCATCAACTCAACTTTTTTTGTGGATGTTATTTGGGATTATAACCAAAAAAAATTCTTATAAATGTTTATTGGTGTCTATATGTTATAAGATCATGGACAAAGTTATGGCAGTACTTATTCTATAATGTTAAAGGAGGAAGGTATAAGGAATGATAATGTTATGATTAAATGGGAAAATATATGTGGCATAATGTTAAGTTGATACAGGGCAGGTGGCAGCTGGAGCTGAGGGGAGGACCAGTTGTCTCTGTCCTCGGGGTATTGGTGTGGAGGCAGTGGGCAGAGGAGCCAGTGGGTGGAGTGTAGGCAGAACAGGATGCAAAAGGCTCCAGTAGCCAGAGGGGCCAGACAACTGTGCGGAAGATACTTCAGGTTGCCAGTTCCTGGAGCGCCATGGTGTTTCTGCCCCCTGCCTCCTTTGCCCTTGCAAATAAAGGGGAACCCCCCATTTCCCAGGCCTCGGACCACACTGATATTTTGCCCCCAGTGGAAATGATTCTATTGATCCATTCATTTGGTGGGAGATTTTTATATATATTTTATATATATATAATATATATATTTCATATATACACACACACATATATACATATATATATAAACAAAATATATATATATTCATTCCTAGACAAAGGACTTAGGGAGAGATTCTTTCCCACTTTGGTTTTTCCCTGTGCCAGAAGCTCTGTTGCTTTTTTTCTGTATTCTTTTCTGTAAAATAAATCCTGTCTTACCACTGCTCTGTGGTCTGTGGATTCAGTCTTTGAATCCCTGAAGACCAAGGACCTACTGAAGAAGAAATTCTGGTAACTAAGTGAAAATATAAAATGTAGAATTAAAATTGTTCTATATAAGAAACATAAGTAAACATTGGATGTGTCTATGGACAAGCATGAGAATGCAACATAGACACATTAAAATACTGATGTATTTTAATATATTTACAATATATATTTAAATATATTTAAAATACTGACAGAATAGTGACCAATTTTTTCTCCAAATTTTTTTCTCCACCACCAGAATTTTTTCCAGACAGAAGAGATTAAGGAGATACACCCTTCCTCCTCTAAGACAGAAATTAAGCAGACTTTAACTGCAACATGACAAATTTAGGATTATGAAACATTATCTGAAAAATATGTACTAAATGTAGAGATGGTTAATACAAGACTGATTATAAAGTCCCCCTAAATGGAAATTTAGAATAAGGATTATTACTTACCACTCCAGGACAGTGTTAGATAGATGTTAGGCAACCAATGTGCTCCATATCTCAGAACCCTTTCAAGTACCATCCACGCAACTGTCTTCATCAGTCTGTTGTTCCACAAGCACTGAAGCGTACTTCTTTTCTCCCTTGAACTAACATCTCTATCATATTTAGTAGCATTAACGTTTGTCCTGTGTCCCCAGGCTGAAAGTCAGACAACCATCCTACACTTCTCCCTCTCCCTTGCCATCCTCATCCAACTGGTTATGAAGTCTTATTCCTGCTGTGCCTTCTACATGTCTTTTGAACCAATTACCTCATTTCCTATCTACTTCTCCTATTTCAGGCCCTCATCACAGAATATATAGATTACTTCTATAGCATGCTAATTAATCTTGTCTACAGCCTTGCTTATCATCAATCCTTTTTCAAAATTGCTGCCCAAAATTATAGTTTTTAAAAGCTCTAGCTCTTTTGTGGAGACAGGCTAGAAAAACTATAAAGAAAAAAACAAAGAGAGTGGTGCCTGTGGCTCAAAGGAGTGAGGCACTGGCCCCATATGCCGACGGGGGCGGGTTCAAACCCAGCCCTGGCCAAAAACTGCAATAAATAAATAAATAAATAAATAGAAAGAAAGAAAGAAAAAGAAAAAGAAAAAAAAAAGCAGAGAAGCATTTGTAGGGGGTTCAAACATCACACCAAGAGCCTGGCTCCTTACCTTGAAAGCTGAGTACAGCCACAAGAGTAGAACACTTAACTGGTTTTGAAAGATTAAATTAGGAGGCAGCTGCTTGGGCTGGAAGGGAAAGATTAGCAGTATAGATTAAAAGGTAACAACTCCTTCCTCTTCCAATATTTGCCCCTCTTTAAAAGTTAATTCTAGCAGGGTGTGGTGGTTCACACTTATAATACTAGCCCTCTGGGAGGCCAGGGTGGGTGGATTATTTGAGCTCAGGAGTTCGAGACCAGCCTGAGCAAGAGTGAGACCCCATCTCTCCAAAAAACAGAAAAACTGAAGCAAGAGGATGTCTTGAGCCCAGGAGTCTGAGGTTGCTGTGAGCTATGATGCTGCCATGGCACTTTGCTCAGGGCCACAGAGTGAGATTCTAACAACAATAACAAAGTTAAGTCTAACCCTTTGTCCACCCCCTTATACATTATTCTCTTTGGGTCTTATGCAAGATCACCCATACCTCACATGAGTGGGACATAGTTACCTTAGATATATGACTCCTAAATAATCATAAATAAATCAGCTCATGCTAAATTGTGAATGACTGTTGAAACACAATAAAAAGCCTGCTAGGACCTCGGGTTGGGGCAGCATTCTCCTGGTGCTCTGGACAGAGGGCTTGCCTCTTTGAGCCTCATCAGCTACTACCCTGGCAATAGCTGAATGTGAACGTCTATAGTGAGGCCGGCCTCCTCGGCTCTAGCCAGGCTCCAAGGAAGTCAAGGGGACAAATAGTGCCCTTAAGATGGTGCCCCTCTTAAGACCCCGGTTCAACTGGCCGGCAGCAGAGGGAAAGAGGCGGCGATCTCAGCTTCCCCAGCCCAGGTGGAAGGGAAAGGAGCTCCCATCTCCCCGCAAGGGACAAGAGGTACTGGGGAAAAGATCCGCGGTGGGATTGAAATTCGGGAAACGGCTCGGGGATTTCTTTGTTTCTCTTCCTTTTTCTCTTCTCCTGCACTTCATACAGCATAAGGTGGTCTTCCTGAGCTCCTGTCGGGGTTCCATCAGCGGTCAGGTCCAGGTCGGGAGCTTGTACAGACCTGTTAGTAGCCAAGAGGACGGGAGTCTTCTTTTATTTTCTGTGGCAGGAAGGCGGAAAGACCACTGCCACCCTGAGCGCTGAGAACCTTTAAATGCAGAAGACTGGGCGAGAACAGGACAGGCCAGTCACTGTCCAACATTTAACTATTTGGAATCAATGCTGTCTGGCTCCCTGCCCTATCCAGGGCAGTTGTCCACTGTCTAAGACTTTCCTAGTTGAATCAAAATCAGACCTTCCAAAATACTACCCCCTGGAAAAAAAGAATCCCTTTATTTCAAACCCAGAAGGGACTTCCCCATTAGATTCCCCTCCTGTGGTGGAGCTAAGCCTCTCCCTTCATAGTTCAAAATGTTTGAAAGGGCGAATTGTACGCTGGCACTTCACAGGGTTTCTCTGTGTTCCATGATACCCATGGTGCCCATCATGAAAAAGTCCCATTTTCTATAATCAAAGACTTAAAATGTAGTGTAAAAGAGAATAGCATTCAAAGTACTTTTACCAAAAGTTTGTTTGGTTCTATTGTTCAAAGTTATGAAATGATCTGCTAGGATTGGAAATTTTTGGCAAAAGCCGTTGTGACTCCTGCTTCATTTAGTGTTTGGTATCAGGAATTTCAAAATATAAGCCACCATTTTTCTAGGGATAATGCTGGACCAAGACCCCAAATAAGTTTTGACATGCTCATAGAAGCAGGAGCATATACTACCCTCCCCCAAGAACAATTATAGTTCTTGAACAAGCCCAAGCTCGTCTGTGGCTGTCCATGGTTGGGCTAAGATCCCAGACGACCAGGTGCCTGCTGGCTCCTTTTCTACCATCCCCCTGGGCACCAGAGTCTTATTTAGACTTGTCAACCATTTAGAAAGTGCAATGAACTGCCAAATTAACAGTCCTCAAGCAGCTGATATTATATTCCTCCAATCGGCTTATGAGAATGCTAATTCTGATTGCCAACAAGCTTTGGCTTCCATGAGAGGTCGATATCCAGATATATACCTCACCGACATGATAAAAACATGCCAAAATGTCAGCACAGAAGCTCATAAAGTCCATGTATTAGCAATAGCCCTTCAGACACATGTTATAAATGTGGACAGGAAGGACATTTTCAAAGGCATGCCCCCTCAATAATAATAATAATAATAATAATAACAACAACAACAACGACAGCAGTCCCAACGCTGCATTACCCAAGAAAAAAATGTCCCAAATGTGGTAAAGGGTTTCACTGGGCCAATCAGTGGCATTCTAAATTTGATGCTCAGGGAAATCCTTTCAACAAGAAATGGGGTATGAGCTTTAGTGCCCCACAAAACAACAGGAGTCAGTCTCCAAACAAGTTTCCAGAGAACTCCCTGCAGCAGTAACTGCGCTAAAGGGGGTTTAGTTAACCCGTACCTACCTAATGGGGATAAAATTGAGGCAAATGGAATAAATTTCACCCATGAAACCATACCCAAAAATGGGAATTAAAAGAAAAGCAATTAAGTCTAGACTTAATTAATCTTTATATTAAAAGCATGCCCAATCAAATGTCTAATGACCGACTACCCTACATGGTTAGAATTTGTATATCCTCTTTGGCGAATTAAAGACACAAATTTAGATCAGGCAGAATTTAGAGAAATACCTATTCATGTCCCTGGTCTCCACCTCATTACTCTTTATAGGTCAAAGTAGATACAAAAATGCATTGGGGATATAAGCTTAAGAAGTTTATCCCTGCTATAATTGGGCATGACAATTGGGACAACTTGATAAGAAGTTATCCCTACTATAATTGGGCCTGACAATGACAGTTATGTTAAAGTTACTGTTATCACCGATATCCTTCAAACTCTTTATAAGTGTGAGCCTAGTGGGAAAGTATTACAGCTTTGGTTCTGAAACAGATCATTTCTCTTTCCTGACATTACCCCAGCAATTTTCAGTCAAATTTTTTGGACTACAAAATTAGGCAGAGACAAGCCTTTTATGACTGTTAACAATTAATCATAAGCCTTTCACAGGCCTTGTAGATTCTGGAGCTGATATTACTATCATGGCAGCTAAAGATTGGCCTAAAGATTGGAAAACAAGCATCCCCTTCACCATAATCTCAGGCACGAGAAGAACAAAAATCCCCAAACGAAGTATTTTCTCCAGTGCCTGAGTCCAGATTATCAACCAGTAACTGTTTGTCCCTTCATTTTACTGTCACAATGGAATGTCTAAATTACTTTAGGGCAGGCTTTTCTTTAGTAGCCCTTGAAACCTAACTGCTCAGGATCCGGTGGAAACTGGGTCACCCAGGTTTGGGCAGATCAGTAGCTGCTGAAGGGGGGAAAACTTAAAAACACCCAATAATTAGTGCAAGAACAACTACAAACCAGTCATATAGAACCTTCAGTAAGTGCTTGGTACACTCCTATTTTTTGTATTCCTAAAAATTCTGGAAAATGGAGTTAATTCATAACTTTAGATTGGTTAATGCTTGCATTATTGCAATGGGGGCTACACAGCCAGGGCTCCCTGACCCTACTTCAATTCCTCAAGAATATAGTTTGGCAATGATTGACTTAAGAGACTTTTTTTTTTCAATATCCCTTTGCACCATCCGATAGAGAAAAATTTGCCTTTTCGGTCACTACCATTAATTTTGGAGCCCCAGTGGAACATTACCAATGGAGGGTTCTGCCCCAGGGAATGGTTAGTGGCCCTACCATTTGCCAAATACATGTGGCAAAGGCTTTAGCTTGTATTAAATTCCCTTTAGCTAGCAGGCTTGGCGCCTGTGGCTCAAGTGGCTAAGGCGCCAGCCAGCTACATACACCTAAGGTGGCGGGTTCGAATCCCCAGTCCGGGCATGATGGCTGCAACCAAAAAATGGCCGGACATTGTGGCGGGCGCCTGTGGTCCAAGCTACTTGGGAGGCGGAGGCAGGAGACTCGCTTGAGCCCAGGAGTTGGAGGTTGCTGTGAGCTGTGATGCCATGGCACTCTACCCAGGGGGATAGCTTGAGGCTCCGTCTCAAAAAAAAAAAAAAAATTCCCTTTAGCTTTAATGTACCTTTATATGGATGATATTTTAATAGCCCACAAAGACTATTTTGGGCTACAAAAATAGCCATCTCTTCTCAAATATTAAATTTCTTGACTGAGTCTCTAGCCTAGGCGGGCCTTCAAATTGCTCCAGAAAAAATCCAGACCCCCAAACCTTGACAATATCTCATTTTGTAGGAGCTCACATCATTCAACCACAGTGAGTTACTTTTTATACTCCTGACAATATTATACTCAATGATTTACAAAAGATATTTGGCCACATTAATTGTTTGTGTCTGTCATTAGGTATTCCAACTCATGCTTTAACTCACCTTTTCAATATTTGAAAAGGAGACCCAGCTCTTGATTCCCCACAAGTATTATCCCCAGAAGCTAGACAAACATTTTTATATAGAGAGCAGTTAATTGAAAAGTGACAACTTACTCAGATTAAAGAAGAACAGCCAATTATTCTTTCTATACTAAACACTCCATGAACTTTCACAGATCTTTTACATCATTTTAGTCCCCAGTTAGGGGTCATTGAGGGGCTATTCGTACCCCATCCTCCTCAGAAGGATTTTTACAAAATTTGACCAAATATTTTTATCAATTCATCAAGGCTGGTTAAGATGTCAACAATTGGGTGGCGCCTGTGGCTCAATCGCTAAGGCGCCAGCCACATACACCTAAGGTGGCAGGTTCGAATCCCCAGCTCGGGCATGATGGCTGCAACCAAAAAATGGCCGGACATTGTGGCGGGCGCCTGTGGTCCCAGCTACTTGGGAGGCGGAGGCAGGAGAATTGCTTGAGCCCAGGAGTTGGAGGTTTCTATGAGCTGGGATGCCATGGCACTCTACCCAGGGGGATAGCTTAAGGCTCTGTCTCAAAAAAATAAAAAATAAAAAAAAATACCTTAAAGAATTAAAATTCTGATGTATTCCACACTATGCTACTTATGATTCCTAAGTGGCAAATAAGCTTAAGGTTCAAGATAAGAGATACTAAATAAAACATTGTTTTTCTATGTATGGAGCTTTAGAAATCACATTTTTAATTCTATCTAAGAAATGAGATAGAGTACATGAATGCAGTATATTTTACTTATATTGGTAAATTAAACAATAGGAAATATAACCTATCAATTTTGCAGGTATGTTTATATAAAAATATTCACAAAATAAACATTTTTTTCAGTAGGTGTCACTGGGTGATAGTCATATTTTTTCATTCACTCAATTATATTTCTCTGCTTTATTTCCAATTTTAGCCATAATTATGCATTATATTTTTTGTTGGAAATTTTTGTGACTTCTTTTGGAATTTATATTGCCGAAATAGTAAAAACCTATGTCTATTGACATTTAACTGTAAGTGAATTAGATAAAACAGTAAGCATTTTTGAGAACCTGTATTTAAATCAATTTTTTTAAACAGAAACCTCTGCACAACTATTTGAGTATAAAAGTAAAGAAAAGAAAATGTAGGTAAAGAACAAGAATACAGAAATCCATCAAAGAACTGGAGATAAGTAGCCTACAAATGGCAATTTTTAATAATTTAACAAAATCAAAAATATATAATGTAAGCATATGTCTGTTTTTGTAAATGCTAATTTTTCCATTCTGAATTTGACAAAGATTCACACAGGCTACACAGTGTTGAAGAGGTAAAACAAAATAAATGCAAAGTCTACCGCAGTGCTTCCCAAACTAAAATGCACAATGTTCCTACAGAAGGTCCTATCACATTACTTGAATGAGAAAATGTTCAAGAAATATATTATTAGCTACTCTCAAAAGTTTCAAAAATTTTTAAATCTAAATAATCTGGGCATGAATAAATTTTTGATCAATAAAAATTGTCAGTATCATTAATAAGTAGGCAATTACTAAAAAGGCATAAATAATCCTATAATTTTCAATCCTGTAATTTTCAATTCCTAATTGACTCCATTAGACTATGAATAGCAAGATTATTTTTATTTATTTTTATTATCCAATATGTGTGAATATTTCAGCAAATAGGCACGCTCCTCTATGCTGGGAACATTAACGGTTACAGAGCAAAAAGACAGAATGGGGAGAGCAGTGAACTTCTGAGCCTATATCGTATATATGTCTTTGCTGAGAAATTTCAGGGTTATGAATCTATCCTTCTTGTAATCAGAAACAAATGTGTAAACTGATTTACTGACATCAAAGCTGTCACTAATCATAGAAAGTATGTAAAGATAAATATATCTGGATCATTCCTGCGATATATTTTTCTAGTAGCAAGAAACTGTTTCATAACAATACAACGTCTGATGGGCATAAAGACATATAAGTGCTGTGGAACTAGAGAGGTAGCACAACTGCCAAGATATTTTGTAAGTAGAAACATTTGCTTTCACAATAAACTGTACAACACAATTTCAATCAGCTAGTAAAAGCAATTATGCACACTTTATCTCTGCATAGAATATTTAGGAAAGGATATAATAAAAATATTTTGACAGTGGCTATCTTCAAATAATATTTATTGAGGTCCAGGAATCTTTATTACTATGATAATAATATTGTTATAGTTCGTAATGACTCAAACGGCATATTTACTGACATTAAAGTCAGAGCTGGTTGATTTTTCTTTAATTAGTATGCTAAACGTGATATTGTCTTTCAAGACTGAAAAATTATAAATGCCATCTTTTTTTTCAACCAAAGGAATAAACATTTTCCCTTTCAGAATACTGCCCTCCTTTGTTCCATCATACTTTATTAGTGTTAGGTCAGGTTTCACAAAATGCTCCTTTGCAATCTGGGTATTATGTAGAATCATAAACATTGGATTGCCTTTAACTATTTTATTTTCAAAATGATGATTTTCCCTCATCAAAGGGAATTTTTAGCAAGATTTTATAAAACAAAAACTAAGCAAAAACTTTCATATTCTGAAGTGTCAATCAGGATGGCGAGAGGAAACTGATTTTACAGCCATCAGAAACAAAGAGTCAAAGGTATTAGGCAACAGTCAATTCTATAGAATACAAATTAGTTATAAGTTTCAACAATATTCAAAGGCTAAATATGTGAACCCTTACATTTTAATTAAGGGTTATATAATAATCACTATGGCAATAATTAATTTTTTACATCAATTAAAACAGTAAACACATATAGGAGAAAATATACCGAATACAGAGTAACTTTAACATTGCAACTACGGTTATTGTTTTCTACCACTACGAATTGCAAAACAGAAAATGTACATACTAAAATAATAACGCATTGTATATAAATATATATTTTATAATTACTTTGACTTCCAAAGAACTTTGTGTAGACTGTATGATCCATTCTTAAAATAGACAAATTAATAATATAATTCTATACACTAGAGAATATTACACAGACAAAAATAAATTGGTTGAAATCTCCAATCTTTATATATGTCTTTAAAAAAAAACCCAGTAAGCCAATAATTATTTTCCCAAATTGATATTTTTCTTTGGTAAGCATTTGCAAACTCTTTTTGACATGTAAGACATGGGCACTACAGATAAAAGTCATAATGGTGTGACTGGATTCGTTTGTGTAATGAGAGTTTTCCAGTTTGCCAGAATTATTTGTCTTATATTCATCATTACTACAGTTCCCTTTATTTTGACCTCTTATTGTAAAAATTCATTTAATCTCCACACTTTGAATCTCCCTCCTGCAGACTCACAAAATAACTCACTATGTTAAAAGTGGTTTTTTACCTGTTCTCTTGGGAAGACTCTGACTATTGAAACTATAAAACTATGAGCACTTGTTTATTTACTATTTCTGTTGCAATTATTAAGACAACGGAAGCACATTTTGTTGACATAAAAATCTCTTCTTATACCCAGCGACCTAACGTAGGATTCACGAATAAGCTTGATTACATCATAGACGGAAAAAACCTGGGAATTAAGGGGTGTTTGTGTGTATTTCTACAGGAGCTCGACACATTCAGTGACATGGCAAAATAGTGGGAAACCCTCTTCTACAAGGGTGACTGGTGAAACAATGACAAATCATTACCCCTTTTTTTCTCTACTGAAATCTGAAGAATGGTTGCTGGTCACCTTCTATAAAGAAAACAACTTGTTTTTATAGTATTCATTTCCAACATGTATTCATTTCAGAATAACATTCAATTCAATATTGTTTGGCTGAAATTATTTTTAAATTATTAATCAAAAGATCATAATACATGGCAAATTTATAAGCCCTTACAAAGAATTAGGGGAAAATGTTAGCATATTATTTTGACATCCAATTCACAGGACGAGAGTGATTCCAAGTTAAGAAATAGTTGCAACCTAAGAGTTTCCTTTTATTTTTTAGTTTCATTTGACTAACTGAATGTATTTGATCAGAAAATAATAAAGGTAGACCCCAGGGCCTCATCTATCTTTTCGTGTTAAGATGGCAACCCTAGGCGAGAAGCTCCTATTACCTGGAGGTGTCGTTTTTATTCTGTGCGCACTGTTCTCTATGCTGCAAAATTTCCTGAGGAGTGCGAAAATAAACATACTTAAGAGATTTCACAAGAATTGGAAGTATAACCTCAAGGTGTTATGCTGTAATTTGATCTCTCCTGCTACCTTTTTTTAATCCAAAGACATTAGATCATTTCTTATTGTGTTGCTTAGCTCCTAGTTACATGTTGAGCTTTAAATCTGCAATGGCGAATGTGTCCTGAGCATATATACAGTAAATAGTGTGAATGGTATCATTTATTTACTTATTTTAATGTTTACATTTTTTATGTTTTTCTCTTGATTATATTAATTTTATTAAATCATAACTGTGTACATGAATGCATTTATGTGGTACCATGCGCTGATTTTATATACAATTTGGAATGCTTACCTCAAACTGGTTAGCATAGCCTTCACCTCACTTACTTAATTATTGTTAAGACATTTATACTCTACTCTTAATAGATGTGACCTGTACCCTTGCAATATGCACCACAGGTGAGGATTTAATATTTTTTAGAGACAGAGTTGTACTCTGTTGCTCTGGGTAGAGTGCTATGGTATCATAGTTCAGAGCAACCTCAAACTCTTGGCCTCAAGTGATCCTCTTGCCATAGCCTCCCAAGTAATTGGAACTTTAGGCGCCCACTACAACATTTGGCTATTTTTAGAGATGGGGTCCCACTCTTGCTCATGCTCCAATTCCTGAGCAAAGCAATCCACCTGCCTCATTCTCCCAGAATGGTAGGAATGCAGTTGTGAGCCACCACAGCCCGCTAATGTGAATAGTATTTAAATGAAACAGCAACCAATGTTGATTAAAAAGAACACTTGTACCTTGTTGGAAGCTCTATGCTACAAATGCCAGAAATAAAACTAAAACTCCACCTAAACTGCAGTGCCGAAAGCCTACCACCAACAACCGTGATGCTCAGGTGTGTGTCATACAGGGCAAGCAAAGCATGGCTTTTTAATGTTCAAGTATATCGAGATAGATATTAAATATCATTTTAAATTACTAATAATTTTATTGAATTGTGGTGTATAAAATCGGTCCATTTGCAATTGTTTGAAAAATATTTTGTGATCTATTATATAAGCATGAGAAGATGACACATTCTTTATTTTTCACAGATAGGATCTCTCTGCCTGTCAGTTGATTTATGCACAATGGTTTTAATTTTTCTATTCAACTCTTGTATCACCTATTATTTTTACATAATAATTATTTTGTTTACTTTTTGCTCAAATAGTCTATTATTTTACAAGTTTTTAACTTTTTTTTAAAGCAGTTTTTGGCCGGGGCTGGGTTTGAACCTGCCACCTCCTGCATATGGTGCAGGCGCCCTACTCCTTTGAGCCACAGGCACCACCCCAGTTTTTAACATTTTTATCAGCTTCTGTGAGACATGTACAAAATCTCTCACTGTAATTAGGTTTTGCCAATTACTTCTCTTAATTGTTAACGGCATTCCAAAATATTTCCAGTAGCCATTTTAATAGCCCCTGAGTAGGTTCTGGTTTTTACCATAATAAACATTAGTTTCTACCTCTATATCCATGCAAAGGAAGGGTTAATAAAATCTGAAAGGGCATCCTTGCTTCCACAAAACTTCTATTTTACTTGGATAAGCAGAAACTAAAAAATTAAAACTATTTTGTGACATTTGAGGTCACATCTGACATGAGGAAAAACAAAGCTGATAAGATCGCAGGTGGTGGCAAGGTTTTCAGAGGAGACGGCGTTGGGGCTGAGCGCGGAGAGTGCCTGACAGTTCAAGTCCATCACGCTGGTGACTGGCACAGTGTTCCGGAAGTGGCGGCAAAGGTCTGGAGAGGGACAACTGTAGGAAAGTTCAGGACATGGAAACAAGGCTGCCTGGCTACCATCCATTAGCAAGGGGGAGGGTGGGGTTCTAGAAAAGAGGTGAAACAAGCAGGGAATTACATGTGGGTTTCCGTTTGTACTTTCACGGCCACTCATGTAGTTTTTCTGTGTTATGGGTGAATTAGAAGCTTTCCCTGTGTTCTCATGTTTCAATATATGATTTTTTTCAAATTTCAGATTAATATGAGGGGACAAATGATTAGGTTACGATGTTCGCATTTGTTAGATAAGGTCCCTATGTAGCTGTCCGGGCACCGAGGAGGCGTGCCATATCCCTCACGTGGAGATTATTAGCTGAGAGCGCACAAATCTCCATTCCCCTTCTTCCTGTCTGCCACCCTCCTCCCCTACTTCCCCAACTTGAATGGAATTGAGTTTTTCCTCTTGTTAGTTCATCTACTGGCTTCCTATTAGTATCCCAAGTGTCCATCAACCCATGAACTGTAGCATATGTATACCATTCATTCAACTTAGATATGGTTGAAACTCATTCTTCTTAGCAAAATATCACAAGAATGGAAAGCAAGAATCCAGTGTATGCAATCCTAACATGACTTTTTTTGGTAGTTAAATACACTGTTTCTATCAGCTAACTTGGTATTGAATGAGATGGCAGCGTTATTAATATATATAGGCATAAAAAAATAAGAAGGTAAGTGATGACACCATATCGAACCTCAGAGTCAAAGCATTCTATGACAGACATACTCTTATCTGACAATGTGAATGTTAGTTTTTTTTCAATGTTATTATTATTGTTGCTCAATGTTTCACTGCAGCAATCATCTGATTTCTTTTCTGAATGTATTTATCTTCCTTCATTCTTTACCAAATTTTTGTTTCTAGTCCTTATCTTAAACATTGTTATTGCTATTAAACGTTAAGCCTTTTTAATTTTGTGAAGGCAAAAAGTGGAAACCAAATAAACACGTGTATATGTATAGAGAAAATTAAAAAAAAAGAAATGATAATTGGAACATTCCGAAATATTGCTATACTTAGGTATGTAGTTTTGCTCAAAAATTCCCTTAATGTTGAATATCGAACTCCTTAATTTTATCCATAGAAACATTTGTAAAGTAGAAATAATTAATTATATACTTACATTTTTTAAGTGGATTAAAAAAAATGCCAAAACACCCATAAATACTTGCAATTTCACATCATGTTTATTATCAAAATATGATTTATGCCCAAGCTTGCTCTAAATTAAAATCCTTTTAACAAAATTGGACACAGCTCTATCATTCAAATCATTTCACTAGCTACTGTGAATGCTTCACGATATTATTTGAAGATCAAAGCATCTATTTTCTCTACTCATGAAGTAAATTTATATCCATAAGGAGGCTGTGACTCTCATTAATAAACAAGGCATGGAATCGATGAGCTTATGGCTGATGGAAAACACACACACACACACAGTCTCCATCAGGGTAATATTTCCTAATGTTCTCATGCTTCAGGTTGAAAACAGAATGGTGGACGGGATATCTTACAACTAAAAATGGGCTAAATTCTTTCCTTCCAAACATGAAGGACAGTTTTCTGAGGAAGAAATCGCTCTTTCAGAAGACACAGAAGCAATCTCATTTTTTCATCTGAACTACTTTTCCCATTATTTTTTCCCTGAAATTGCATAGTTCTTGGAAAATAAAAAAGAAAAAGGCTTACCTGAATTTTTGTGATTCCTTTGAATTTTATTGGAAAGTGAATTTAACTTACAGATATTTCAATAATTTATTTATATTTTATAACCAACTACTTCAAAAAATGCTTAAGATTTATGACAAGGGCTATGGTCAGTTACTGAGGCAGCATAGGTAAAGCTATTCTGGGGTTCAGCTTTATAGCAGAGTACTTAGATTTTAGAATCATGTTTAAAAATGTTCACTGTGACTTTATATCCCTACATTAATTCCTTAGGAAAATAATAATGATATTCAAAATGCATATGACTATATATTTAGTAACTTTGGAAATTATGATGTGAGCAAAAACATCTTTCTTGAAAGACTTATCTTGGTGGATTTCACAGTTAAATTATTGTTTAGTGAAAGTACATTAGAGACCAAGTTGAATAGGAGCAAATTAGTTGGTTCTGAGCGCCTAGTGACAATTTTTAATT
>CAUYQV010041201.1:0-82971 GCA_963574575.1 Galagoides demidoff
ATATGGGAGGAGCGGGGGTATTTGGGGGGACCTCACCTAATGTGCATGATGCAATGGTACATTTCAAAACTATCAAGAAATGAGTATAATTGTGATGGATGTGTTACATAGTTCAATGTAAGCATTTCACATTGTATATTGAAGCAATACCCTGAACCCCATAAATGCATCAATGTACAAAGTTATGATTTAATAAAAAATAATTTAAAAAAAAGAATGTGGGTATGAAGTAACCTAGATAATCAATGACCAATGGAAAGAAAATAATCAATGACCAATAGAAAAGGGCAATACTTCCTGGAGGTTCAGAGAGGACAATGAAAGACTTGCAGCCAATTTCCAAGGGAGAGGTATCCATACCCTTGCATGGCCTTTTTGTCTCTATCCTTCTCTCACCTTCTCTCTATCACAAGAGGGACCCACTTCCAACTCTCTTTGGAAGTGCTCTAAACTTTCTCTTTGTTCTTCCTAAATAAAATTTCTCTTTGTTACACTGAAGCTTGTGCAGGTTACTTTTGCTCTCTCTTCACACTGCCTGTGCTGCTCCAGTTTTATTTCCAGTTTCCATTCATTTTTGCTTTCCATTAACGCTGTGCCTCAGTTGAACTTTCTACTCAGCCAAATAATCAAACCAGGTCACCTGGATTCGGGAAACCGGGACTCCTGATCCCCCAAATAACAATAGAAACTACAACAACTAGAATAAATTCCAAATGGACAAAAGATTTACATATGGAAACTAAGATCATAAAACTTCTGGAAGAATTATTTTATAATGTTAGAATGAGAAAGGCAAGAAAAACCCAGAAACTGTAAAAGAATAATAAATGTGACTAAAAAAAAGAAATCAGGTTCTAAATGGCAAAATTTAACATCGACAAAAGCCAACCAAGTGGGAAAAAATGTTTACAACTCATATCACAGAGGAAAGGTAAGTTCCCTAGTACAAAAAGGCTCCTACTTATTGATAAGAAAAAAATGAAATGCAATTTTTTAAAAAATGAACAAAGGATGTGATCATTCCACAGGAAATGCAAATACCTCTTAAAACATTAGAAAGCATAATCAACCTCATTCATCATAAGAGAGATGTGATTTAAACTACACTCAGATATCACCTACAGTAAATATAGTGAATATAAATAGGGAAAAAGATTGGGTGAGAACATAAGAGATGCATAAAACCTATCTTCAGGGTTGCCCAAGAAAATGCTAATCCTGTTGCTTGTGAAGAAACTACGTGATTGAGAGACTGGGAAGGAAAGGAGATGTCAGTGTCTTTTCTTTTGTACCTTTTGGATTTTGAATCCTGTGAATGACTTTGAAACATGTGGGAAAAAAAAATAAAATTGAATCTAAAAAATCAATTTTCACTCTCTTTTTGCCACTTCACTTTGGTTGGCTGTGTCTGGCCTCTGTTACCGCCCTCCCTCTGCTTCCCTGGCCCCCTTTCAAAAATTGCAGAATCCACATGATGCCCAGAGCCGGTTTTGCAGCTCATGAAATGAAAGTTGTCTTCAGAACATTGCCAAATGGTTTCCGAGCACATTTTAACGTGATGTTTCTGACAGAGCAGCTGTGGTTTCATTTAGCAGAGTATTTGACCATTTCAGTCTAAATACAGCAGTTGGGTTCTTAGAACAAAAGGTGGTAGGAATGGAAGTGTGAAAAATATGACGGGAGACTGGTTTTCTACATGGCATGTACTGAATTTCAGACCTGGAATTCTATTGGTATCTTATTGTTCTGATTGGATTTAACATTATAAGTAATAATTATTCTAACTCCTATACATAGGTGTATGTTTTTCTTTTTGTCTTTTAACTTTTATCTTACAAGATTTAATTATTTTCATTCCTAGCACTGGAGTGTTGTAGAATGTTAGCACCACAAGAGACCTGAAAGCTCATTTAATGGTGTTATTTCTCATTTAAAAGATCTATCTGCTGGATATTAAGAGAATACTAGATAACCTGCTTCCCTCTGTATTTGAACCTGTTACCTGTTTCTGGTGGTATGTCATACAATAATTCATTTTAGATCTTGAAAAGATATGTGGGGCCGAGGTAGTTTCTATTAACATAGGTTAAGTTCCAGAAGGGTGGTGAGGAGGCCTATGGCGACTCAGAATTGCAGAAACCAGCCTGACTCGCAGAATCTTAGGAAATAACATGAGAATGTGCCATCATTATAGGAGCAAGTGATTCAAACTCAGTTCAAACAAACAAAAGTTACAAAGATTTATACAAGCTAAGCTTCCTTCTACATTGTACAATCATGTTATATTTCAACCTTCTCTGATTTTAAAAACAAAACAAAACACAGCCCTTAACAAATATTCTTACCTCCCAGTCCAATCCCCTTGAATATCCATAATAATCCTTAACCTTTGATAAGCAGCAAGGAGCCAGGAGAGGAAAGAGAGTTAAAGCTACAAGCATAAGCTTTGCTGCCAATATGAAGGAGACGCATCCGATTGCTCTTCCTGTGACATCACACATCCTATGTCACTCAATACCTATTTCTGAGATTGGAAATGTCCTCAGATGGCCCCAGACATTCCTGACATTTTGATACACATCAAATGCATCCATATTGACAATAGAAGTTCTACTTTTGTCCAATTTTCACATCTAATTTCCATATCATAATTGTTTGAAAGAAGGGTATGTAAGTTAGTTTGAAGTCCAATGATCTACCTGGGCAAGCATTGCAATGGGAAGGTAGATTATAACAGAATGGCTCCATCTAAAGACAGGGACATATGGGACTTTGGAGAGCTCTGACAGTGGGTAAACACCACCTACCAAGGGTTGAGCCAGATGTGGGTCTCAGACTCCAGCTCCCAGGCCAGGTGCTCACCAGTGGCTCCCTTCTGGGCCTCCCTCCACCTCCTTTGAAGCATTCCTGGCAAGGTGAGGCACTGTTAGTGCTCATGGGAATTGAAGGGATGAAACAAGGTCAGCAGGACTACAAGGAAGAAGGAGAGTTATGGCCTTCTAGATAAGAACATTACAAAGGGCCCTGCTGTGAAACAAGGAGTGTGGGTTGGTTGTGACCTAGTTAACCAAGTATGTCCTGTTCCCACAAAATGTGACATCTAGCCAGTGATACAAAGTAATGACCACAGTTATAGAACACTGCACATCATAATTGCCACAAACATCACAAGACTAACAGGCACCACCATACAATCACCAGTAAAATAGCAGTGAATAATTATTCCCACAGAATAAAGGAAACTGGGTTTATGTAGCAACGGACATAATGTACAACCAGTAAGACCAGGACAACATGCCTGAAGGCCTAAGGGGAGCCAATGAGAATTCTTGTAGATACTTATAGGAGGAATTAGGATAAAATATTTATAACGACTACTGCCTTTGTTGAGTGTCTCCTCTTACTCACCAGAGGGACCCTTTTCCCTTTTCCTCTCCCTGGAAAAGTCCCTGCTTGTCTATGCTTTGCTTTAAATAATATTGTGCTCTTTGCCACTGCATTGGACCCCCCAGCTGCTTCATTTTCATTTCCCCTTTATCATTTTGACAAACCTGCTCATTCTGCTAAGTGACCAGACCAGATCTACTGAACAGCCTGAGGGATTTTGGAGACCCCTTATCTCTGACAGGAATTCTCATTTCCACATAATGGTCTCCCCACAGGAAGCCATGATGGAGCAAAACCCCCCAGTTCTCTCCACCTTACATTGGTGCCGTTACAGGAAAAGGTCATTCACCTGATTGATACAATGGGGAGATCCCGACTTCCACTGGTCCACACTCACCAAAGGGCGGGGCTCCTGAGTGGGAAGGGCTTTACCTTCCTACGTGCTCTGGCTGTCTCAGTCCTGCTGCGAACCTGTGCCTGCAGGATGCCTGAGCATCTGGTCTGCATTCAGCCAGCAACAAACTGCTTCTGTTTTCTGACTCTAGCTCTTCACTTGCCTCTTTTACTATGCCCTTCCTAAGGTGCTCTTTCTTTTTCTTCCATTTGGCAAGATGTCACCTGTCTGCCTAGCAAGGGTGTGTGGGCATATCAACTGCCCTAGAATCATCAGAAAGAAAAGTTACGGTTATGGTACTATAGCTGAGTGCTTCCTGCAGGAGGCCTTTGTGCGCGTCCTCAACTGGGAAGAGGGTGGGCACTGAAATTAGCCACATTCCAGTGTGAATGTCAGCCCGCCTCACCCCATTCTGTCACTTTGGGCAAGTTACTTAATCGAGTTCTCTGATCCTCTGTTTCCTCATCAGCAAATGAGAATGAGTTTTCTAGTGAATTTTTTGTAAAGATTAAGTTAAATCACATATGTGCTTAGCACATAATTAGTGCTCAACAAATTGAGCCTATTAATATTTGTTTGTAGCTATAACTGATGACACCAGGAGTTCTCCGATGCATGAAGCTGTGTCAACTCCAACGACAACACATGCAAAACCTCACACACAGAACTGAGTCCTAGAAGGTGCACCCTCTGCTTGCTGGAGGAACAAGGGCTGTGACCCACCCCCACAAAGGCTTTCTGGAGGCAACAGGGACAGGGAGATGTGGCCTTGTGATCCCTGCATCTATGGGTCTGTGGGTGGAGGGGTCAGGTGGAGCTCCTGAGAACCTGGAACAGTGAGCAAGGCTTGCTAAGCAAGAGACAGCCTTTGGCAACAGCTTCCCAGCCAGGGAATGAGAACAGCAGAGGGGTGGCCCTGGCAGACAGTAGGCGTGGGAGGATGGGGGGGAGCATTGCTAAGGCACCAGTAGGCATCTCTGAAGCAATGTGGCCTGGTCTGTTTGCCAACTAAGGCAGTGCTGCTGAGGCGGCTCAGCATGGCCTTGGCCCGGCCTGTTTGCCGATGGTAGCAGCTGCAGCAATGAGATCCTGAACTAGATCAGGAGCAGTGAGAGCACCACTGACAGGTGCTCTGTGGAAACGACCATGCAGATCCTGAGAAAAGAATGCAGGACTGTGTCTGTGTGGCCACAGGGAGGACAACTGAGGAGTATAGGAATGGTGGTGACAGCCAGCAACCTCACAGTTTGCTTCATGGTGCATTTGCTTCCTAGGACTGCCATAACAAATTGCCACAGATCAGGGTGCTTAAACAACAGATGTTTATTTTCTCATAGTTCTGGAGGCTAGAAGTCCAAGACCAAGGGTCGGTTCCTCCTGAGGGCTGTGAAAGAAAATCTATTCCATGCCTCAATCTGAGCTTCTGGTGATTTACTGGCAACCTTGGTTGGTGTTCCTTGGTTTGCAGATGCATCACCCTGGTCTCTGCCTTCATCTTCACATGGTGTCTTGGTTGTGTGTGTCTAACTGTGTCCTAATATCCCCTTATAAGGACACTAGTCGTATTCAGGGCTCACCTTAACGACCTCATTTTAACTTGACCTTATTTTCAAGTAAGGTCATGTTATGAGGTACTGGGGCTTAGGAAAATGTATCTTTTTGAAGGGACATAATTTAACTCATAATAATGAGCCAGTCTCAGGGGCAGAAGGGGGCCACTTTTAGAACTCTGTGGGATTATGGGATATGCTTTGTTCATAACATTGGATCCTTAAGGGTTCTATTCCCATCCCAGTGGGGAAATAATATACTAGGGCATTTAGCCTCCATTGGTCTGATATTTTTATAACTTAGCTAAAAGATGGTTCTAGAGAAGGTGGGCCATGTCAGTTGATCTAGATTCTTATGTTAAGTCATTTTTTGGCCCAAATTGAGACATAATTCTGGATTTAGTTAGTTTTCAATGAGGTTATAATCAGCTTTGATCAGATCTGAGGCATTGCCTGGTTTTCAGGCTTGCCCTTGATTATGACTATCCCAGAAAGAACTTTCCCATTCATTCTCTTCTTAAACCGAAATGAGGTTTGCAGAAGGCTACCCTGGATTTCAACCACTATTTCCAAACCCAACTGAAGAGAGCACTATTCTTGCAAGTAAGTGTTATTTACCCTTCAATAATCATTGCAAAGGTATAGTTCACTATTTTTCTTATGAGTCAAGCCTGAGAAAGCTCTGGTTGGAATCCTTAAACTAGAATGAGTCCTTACCCAAGATTAGGGAGAAAGAATTTCTAAAGTGCAGATTCATAGAGGTATATGCCCACCTCAGGGCATTCTGGGTCCCAAGGAGCCAAAGAAAGTATTATGAACTACACAATATCGGAGCAATATCTCTGCTTCCTTGGATTAAACCTTGAGTTTATGAAAAAGTGCAAGGAAGATTGCATACAACTTCGGTCCTGGCCACCTCCTTGGGAATCTGTGGACAATATGGATAGTAGTAGTATGAGAATAAAGTGAGGTTTAAAATGATCCAGGCCAGATATGGGAAACACCCAGTCTTCTTTTCTCTCATCTGTATCCTAATGAAACAACATCAGTAAACAACCATGTCACTTACAAGGACCCAGATGTAACCCCAGAATCCTGCTTAACACACACAGTGTTCCAGGCACACATACAGCAAGTGATAGAGATGGGCCCCAAATTAAATATTTCCCAAATGTGCTTTAGATCAGGGTTTCCCAACAGCAACACAATTGCTATTTTACACTAAACAATTCTTTCCAGTGGGCAGCTGTGCTTGCATTGTAAGTTATTTATCAGCATCTCTGGCCTCTACCTATCTAATGCTAGTAGAGCCCCAGCCTTCCCCCTAGTTGTGACAACCAGAAATGTCTCTAGACATTGTCCTCAGTTAAGAATCACTACTTTAGTAACAATGGTCAAAAATCGTGAAAACTTAAAAGCCACCTTAAACAAAAAGAGTAACACAAATGAAAATGCCCCTTGATGGTCCTAAACTCTGATTCTATAGCCTCTCTCTCCCTGGGCCATTCCTGGGGATGAGAGGGTTACCCCTTCCCAGTGCTTTTGATTCCTGTGGGGCTCACTCCAAAGTATTAAAAATAGCTTTGAAATTCCTTGAAGAAAAAAAAAGTTTATCAGGAGATAAATTTTTGTAGGGGCTAATCTGACTATCAGTTATGTCTACAATCATAGCAGCCTTGGATAAAACAGACTATGCTCTAGGAGCAAGAGAGGGAAATGTACAGAAAGCTGCTAGCTTAGGCTGCAGTTGATTGGGAAACCTCATGTCAAGAATCATCCTTAAGAAAGTGCACAGAGGGCGGCACCTGTGGCTCAGTGAGTAGGGCACCAGCCCCAAATACTGAGGGTAGCAGGTTCGAACCCGGCCCCAGCCAAACTGCGACGAAAAATAGCCAGGCATGTGGCAGGTGCCTGTAGTCCCAGCTACTCGGGAGGCTGAGGCAAGAGAACCACCTAGGCCCAAGAGCCAGAGGTTGCTGTGAGCTGTGATACCACAGTATTCTACCGAGGGTGACAGAGTGAGACTCTGTAAAGTGCACAGAGACAGAGAGGGCCTCTGGAGTCTTGTGGATATCCTTTCATCACAGAGCTGCCTTGGGAAAGTCCAGGAAGCTTGGAGGGTTACTTACAACAAAGCAAAGTGGCATTTACTGAGCATTCTATAGGCTCAAGGCATGTTACATATAGGCATTTTACTTTTATCTTGTTTAATCCACACAAAAACCTTAGGAGGTAGATATTATTCTTATTCTCTCCCCCCCCAGCTTTACAGTTAGGAAAACTGTGACTCAGAGAGTTGATGTACAAGTTCCCACACTAGTAAGTGGCATGTCCCAGAAATAAATCCAGTTGTCCTGGCTCCAAATCCTATGTTCTTTTTGTTACATGAAACTGCTAGGACAAATTGGATAAGCCTCTTCCTCTTGGAACCATTCTTTGCAAGGTAGTCTAAGTTAAGTCCTACCCAGCTACATGACTCCTCCAAGCTGTGAAAGAGTCAATTCCCCAGGCAGGCCCTGGGTCAGAAGACTGCAAATCCCTGAGGTGTACCAGCTCCAGCAAGGCCCTAATAGCTCCCCTGGGAAAGGAGTTAGACACGGTCTTCTCAGAATTGGTCCCTGAGGAATCCAAGCCAAGATGGGACTGGCAGTAACATTCTTTCTTTGGTTTTTTTTTTCAGAGACAGAGTCTCACTTTGTCACCCTGGCATCACAGCTCACAGCAACCTCCAGCTCTTGGGCTTAGACAATTCTCTTGCCTCAGCCTCCTGAGTAGCTGGGACTACAGGCACCCACTATGATGCCCGGCTATTTTTTTGTTGCAGTTTGGCTAGGGCTGGGTTCAAACCTGCCACCCTTGGTATACACTACCCACTAAGCCACAGGCGCCATCCCAGCAGTAACATTCTTAAGGGAACATTCAAGCACATGATAGAATCTCCTGTTCTCCAGCTCTTTTTTCTAAAGTTTTAAAGGTTAGACTTTGGTACAATGACATTAACCAATCATCATTCACCTGGGCAGTGACTCACCTGGGGACTAGTCATGGTCCACCGATATGATTGGATAGAGGTTCTTACACATACTAGTTCATCAGAATCACCTAAACCACACCTTGCTAGGCCCCACTCCCAGAATTTCTGATTCAGTAAGTTTGAGGTCAGACCAGATAGTTTGCTTTTTTAAGAAGTTTTCAGTTGATGCTGATGCTACTAGTCCACAGACCACATCTGGATAATTATAGCACCTGGAAGTTCACACCTGTAATCCCGGCACTCTAGGAGGCCAAGACAGGAGGATCCCTTTTGGCTAGGAGTTCAAGATAATTACAGTACCTTATTAAGCCATGGATGAGGAAGACCACTTCATGGTACATGGGGGCAAAGCTGCTCCACCCTTTCCCACCCCCGAGCTCATATTCAGATAGGTTTATTCTGTAAACCCAGGTTGTGCCTTCACAGCCCAACAGAACTTGGTCAGGAATTCAACAGGGCAAGATGAGGAAAGCATAAGATCAGGGCTCCATCCTACAGGGCTGACTTCCCTCTCAGAGTGGGTTCTTCCCTTTCCTTTGGGAGTCAGAGTGCCAAGAAGTCCTTGTCCAGCCACGGAGTAGCATTTCCCACTTGCACAGCTAACTCTCCCCCTCCCTTCCATCCTTCCCCTAGTAGTCTTCCCCCAACACCTTCCTCCTCAGTAGCTGGTGCCGTCCTGGCTCACTGCTTGACTTGTGAGCACACTGGGACCCATGGGGGAAGTGTGGATGCTGAAGTCTAAGCTGACAGGTTATTAGTAGTTTGGCTCATGTGAGCACCAGAGCTTCCCCCCAGAGCACAGCAGACAACACAATTCTTTTAAACTTTTAACCCCCCCCCCACACACACGTACATACATTTGTGATTACTGTCTGTCAACTATGTGAGGTACGCAAAGTCATGTTATTAAAGTCCACCTGGATAACTGCAGCGATGGCCTGTGCCGTGGAAAAGTTCATAGTGTCAAACGATAGGCTACATCTTCCCCATTGCTGGGAACTTCCGCAACTGGAAGGCATTAAGCTCATTAAGGGTTTCCTCCTACCCCTACAGGCACTCTTTGGGGGCTGCAAGAGAAATGCCATTTATATACATTCTCCCAGAAGGTTCCTAGAGCATGACAATCTTGACATTTAGGTAGAGATTTCATCATCTGGGCTCTCTGCCAACTGCAATGGAATAGTTCAAACCTCCAGCCCATGAAGACTCCTTGTCAGGGACCTGTAGATGCTGTTTTACAGAAAGGAAAAGAGAAAGGGTTCCATACTTAGTGTTTCAGTAGAAATATAGTCTCTGTGAAGAATACACTGTGTGGGATGATGGGAGCCAACCACTGGCTTTCTTATAGGAGAATAGGTATGTACAATATCCACGGCCTTAACCAAGCCATCCTAGGATAATCTGTGCATTTGACAAGATAGAACAAAGAAAGAGCAACAATGCTGGCTGCCTTGGTCTCAGAGTTCAGGTCCCAGACCATATTGAAAGCACATAGAGTGAGAATAAGATGCAGTCGGTCAGGCTAGGGCAGACATGACACGGTCTGCTAGGTTTAGGTTCTGTCTGACCACCACCCCGGTCTCCCATTCTTACTGTTTTATAAATTTAGCTCCCACCCTAAAGATGCCTATCTTGTTTGTTTGTTTGTTTGTGATTCATTGAGGGTACAAAGAATTAGGTTACACTGATTGCATTTGGTAGGTAAAGTCCCTCTTTTAATTATGTGCCATACACTATGACCCTCCATCTCCCTCCCTCCTCCCTTCTCTCCACTCCCTTGTTCCCCTACCTGCCACTTTGTATTAGCTCAGCTACTGCCTTCGTATTAGAATTGAGTATATTGAATTCTTGCTTCTCCATTCTTGTGATGCTTTACCAAGAAGAATATGTTTCAACTACATCCAGGTTAATACAAAAGATGTAAAGTCCCAGTCTTTTTTAATGGCTGAATAGTATTCCATGGTATATATATATACCACAGCTTGTTAACCATTCCTGGGTTGGTGGGAGCATAGGTTGTTTCCACATTTTGGCAACTGTAAATTGAGCTGCAATAAACAATCTAGTGCAAATGTCCTTATGATAAAAGGATTTTTTTTTTCTGGGTAGATGCCTAGTAATGGGACTGTAGGATCAAATGGGAGGTCTAATTTGAGTTCTTTGAGGAATCTCCATACTTCCTTCCAAAAAGGTTGTATTTGTTTGCAGTCCCACCAGCAGTATAAAAGTGTTCCCTTCTCTCCACATCCATATCAGACTTTGTGACTGATTCAAGACTTTGTGACACAGGTCATTCTCACTGGGGTTAGGTGATATCTCAGAGTGGTTTTGATTTGCATTTTCTGATGATTAGGGATGATGAGCATTTTTTCAGGTTTATTAGCCATTCATTTATCTTCTTTAGAGAAGGTTCTATTATGTCTCTTGCTTCTAGTAGATGGTATTGTTGCCTCTTTTTTTGTTGACTAATTTCAATTTTCTGGAGATCCTGGTTCTCAAGCCTTTATCCATTTTGTAATACACAAATTTCTTTGCCCATTCTGAAGGTTGTCTATGTGCTTTGGTTGTTTCCTTAGTTGTATAGAGGCTTTTCAGTTTAATTAAGTCCCACTAGTTTATTTTTGTTGTTGTTGCAATTGCCATGGAAGTCTTCATAAAAATCTTTCTGTAGACCAATATCTTCAAGCGTTTTTCCCACACATTCTTTGAGGAATTTTACTGTTTCATGCCTTAGATTTAAATCTTTTATCCATCTTGAATCAATTTTTATAAGTAGTGAAAGGTTCAGGTCCAGTTTCAGTCTTTTACATGTGGTTATTCAGTTCTCCCAGCACCATTTATTGAATAGGGATTATTTTCCCCAGTATATGTTCTTGTTTGGTTTATCAAAGATCAGGTGGCTGAAAGATACTCGTTTCATCTCATGGTTTTCTATTCGATTCCAAATGTCTATATCTCTATTTTTGTGCCTATACCATGCTGTTTTTTATCATTATGACCTTGTATTAGGGCCAAAAGTCTGGTAGGGTGATACCCCTGGCTTTGTTTTTATTACTAAGAATTGCCTTGGTTATACAGGGTTATTTTTGTTTTTATTTTTGTTTTTCTGGTTCCATACAAAACAAAGAATTATTTTTCCCAAATCTTGAAATTATGATAATGGTATTTTAATGGGGATTGCACTGAACCTGTAGATTGCTTTGGGAAATATAGACATTTTAATAATGTTGATTCTTCCCAGCCATGAGCATGGTATGTTCTTTCATTTGTTAATATCTTCCGTGATTTCTTTTCTTAGGGTATCATAATTTTCTTTGCAGAGGTCCTTCACTTCTTTTGTTAGTTATTTCCTACGTATTTCATTTTCTTTGAAGCTATAATGTAGGGAATTGTGTCCTTGATTAGCTTCTCAACTGTTATTGGCATATACAAAGGCTACTGATTTGTGGATATTGATTTTATATCCTGGGGCATTACTGTATTTTTTTATCACTTCCAGGAGTCTTGTGGTTGAATCTTTGGGGTTCTCTAATTACAAAATCATATCATTGACAAAGAGGGAGAGTTTGACCTCCTCTGCCCCCCACTTGGATGCCCTTTATTTTCTTCTTTTCCCTGATTGTGTTGGCTAGAACTTTCAGCACTATGTTGATTAGTAGTGGCGATAGAGGACAACTTTGTCTGGTTCCAGTTCTAAGTGGAAAAGCTTTCAGTTTTACTCCGTTCAGTATAATATTAGGTGTGGGTTTGTTGTTAATGGCTTCAAACAGAGTAAGAAATGTGTTACTATGTCTATACTCTTCAGTGTTCTAATTAGAAAAGGATGCTGGATTTTATCAAATGCTTTTTCTGCATTTATTGAGAGGATCATATGGTCTTTGTTTTTGCTTCTGTTGATATAGTGAATTATGTTTTTGGACTTGCATATGTTAAACCAGCCTGGCAACTCTGGGATGAAACCTACTTGATTGTAATGCATACTTTCTTTAATGTGTAGCTGCAATCTATTGGCTTGGATTTTATTAAGAATTTTTGATTTACATACATTAGTGAAACTGGTCTGAAGTTCTCCTTTTTCATTGTGTCTTTTCCTGGTTTTGGTATCAGGGTGATGTTTGCTTCATATAACATGTTGGGGAAGATTCCTTTCTTCTCAATTTTTTGAAATAATTTCTGCGGTATGGGTATAAGCTAAGCTTTGAAAGTTTAGGCTTGGCGCCTATGGTTCAAGTGGCTAAGTCACCAGCCACATACACCTAAGGTGGCAGGTTCAAATCCAGCCCGGGCCCACAAACAACAATGACAGCTGCAACCAAAAAATAGCCGGGTGTTGTGGCGGGCGCCTGTGGTCCCAGCTACTTGGGAGGCAGAGGCAGGTGACTTGCTTGAGCCTGGGAGTTGGAGGTTGCTGTGAGCTGAGATGCCACAGTACTCTACCCAGGGGGAAAGTTTGAGGCTCTGTCTCAAAAAAAAAAAAAGAAAGTTTGATAGAATTCTGATGTGAAGCCATCTGGACCTAGGCACTTATTTGTTGGGAGATTTTTTATTACTTCTTTGATCTCAGTGCTTGAAGTTGGTCTATTTGTTCAAGACATCTATTTATTCCTGGTTAAGTCTAGGGATAGGGTGTAATTCCAGATATTGATCCATTTTCTCCACATTGTTAAATATCTGGACATAGAGTTTCCTGTAGTACTCACAGAAAATCTTTTGTACTTCTGTGGTTATTTCCCTTCTATCATTTCTGATTGAGGTTATTAAAGATTTTACTTTTCTGTTTCTAGTTAACCTGGCCAAAGGTTCATCAATTTTATTTATTTGAAGAACCAACTTTTTGTTTTGGTAATTTTCTGAATGATTCTTTTATTTTCAATTTCATTAATCTGATTTAATTTTGTTTATTTCTTTTATTCTGCTGGGTTTGGGATTAGATTGTTCTTCTTTTGCCAATTCCATAAGATGGTTTATGAGTTTATTGATGTACTCTCTTTCTGTTTATCAAATGTAGGCATCTAATGCAGTAAATTTCCCTTTTAAGACTGCTTTTGTTGTATCCCACAGGTTTTGGTAACTTTTGTCTTCATTGTTGTTATGTTTGAGGAATTTAACAATTTCCTCCTTTATCACTTCAGCATAAGGTTGTTTTAATTTCCATGCCTTTGTGTGGGGATAAACATTTTTGTTGGAGTTGATTTTCACATTTATTGCCTTGTGGTCTGAGAAGATACAAGGTATAATTTCTATTCTTTGAATTTTGCTGAGGTTTGATTTGTATCCTAGGATGTGATCTATTTTGGAGTACGTTTCATGGGCTAATGAGAAAAATGTTTCTGTTCTCTCATCATCAAACTGCCTAATTTAGAAACCTATAGGTTTCTTTTTCTTGTAGAGGAACTCTGCCTACACTCCACAAATGTAGGGCTTTGGATATCAAAATGATTTGATTTAATCACAGTTGCATTTGTCACCTGAGCAGCCATAACTTGCTGAATCTCAAGGAAGAGACAGAAAGTGAGACACAGTTTAAGGGAAAGGGTAATATATGAAGCAGCAGGAAAGGGCCCTCTAGAGAGCACTGGTGGACTTACTCCTTTGTACACCTTTCTGGAAGATGGTATAGAGAAACAGGACAAAGATGCTGGCTCCTAAGGAAATTTTGCTCAGTGATTGCATTCATTACAATTTGGGGTTCTGTTTTGATCTTGGCTATGTAATTTTGAGAATGTTACTTACATTCTCTGAGTGTTTACTTTCTCATCTGTAAAATGGGGAAGTTAACAATATAGCTCATTGTGTTTCTATGAGAATTAAATGAGATAATATGTTGGTACAGTGCCTGACACATTGTGCTCAATAAATGGAAGCTATTACTATGAATGGCCTGTAATTGTGGAAATTTTTACCAACTGGCTCATGGATATCATACTATTTATAACAAAAGCATTCTTTAGTTATATTCCAGGATGGGAGGCATTCCAAATTGGATTTTGTCTATTTAAGACTTTAACCAAATAGTTTTCTAATTTCCTCAGAGGTTTATTTGTTTTGTTTTCCTTTTAAATCATGAATGGGTGTTGAATTTTACCAATTCCTTTTTCAACACCTACAGAGACAATCTGTGATGTGTTGAATTACATTGATTTTCAAATAATAGATGAACCTTGCATTGCTGGAATGAACCCAATTTTGATATTGTATATATTTTAAATGAATGATGGATTATATTTTCTAATTTGTGTAGCATTTTTGCCTGTATGTTCATGAGGGAAGTTGACCTTTACTCTTCTTTTCATGAATATTCTTATAAGCCATCAAAATTAACCTGACTATCTAGATGTGGTGGTGCACACCTATAGTCCCAGCTACTCTGGAGCCTGCGGCTAGAAGGTTTTCTGGCTTGAGCTCAGAAATTCAATTTATTACCTTTTCTAAATTTTCTATATCTATACTGATGTTTGTTTTGCCTATATATTACTAGAAAAAGTTGTTAAAATCTTCCATGATAATTGTGAGGTTGTATATTTTCATTTTGAGTACTTTCAGATTTTGCTTTATGTATTTTGAAGCTGTGATATTAGGCTCATATAAATTCAAATTATTATATCTTCCTGGTGAATCCCTTTAAAATGTCCCCTTTATGTCTTCTAATACATCTTGCCTTAAAATCTATCCTGTCTGAGTTATATTTAAGATATGACTCCTAGTAAAAAATATACCATTGTGAGGCTTTTTCTATCCTTCTTACTTTTTTATTAAGGATATTAAGTCTGTGTATATTTAATGTAATTACTCACATTTGAGCTTATATCTGTCTTCTTACTACTTATTTTCTAGTTGTCCCTCTTCTGTGCTCCTTTTTATCTTTTCTTTCTTTTGAATCACTCAAATATTCATTCTATATTAGAATTGTTATTACGATGTGCCTAAATATGGTTATCTTTGTACTTAAACTACTTACTATTTTATAACATGTCTTGAATTTATTATTTGGTGTATTTCATCATTTGGGGGCATTTTTTATCCTTTAGTTCTTGCAATATTGCTTCTAAGTAATTCTGTTTCCTTATTTAGGTGTTCTAAAAAATGGAACAGAGTACCTAAATGTGTTAGGCTTTGTCACCTGTTCCATGTCTCCTACGCTCTTTTTGGTATTTCCCATATCCTTCTTTTTTTTTTTTTCTTTTTACTCTCTGTGCTTCAGTCTGGATATTTTATATTCTTCTATCTTCCAGATGCATAATCATTTCTTCATATGGCTCTGACATGCTGCCAAATCCATCTATTGTATTTTTAATCTGGGGGCACTTGGGGAGCAATTAAGAGGGGTGTTTTGCAGTTCTAGATTTTCTTGGAATGTTCATTAAGGGCCCTTCTTAGAAGACCCTAAAATTCAATTTTTTCTCCCTAGCACTGTGGAAAAACTCTGTTTGGCAACTTTGCCTCTTAACTACCTCTTTTTAATTAGTGAAAGCCCAAAGGAGACAAGTAGCTGAGACTGTCTTGTTTCTCTGCAGGAGTTTGACCCTCTCAAGCTTTTGCTGCTTCTGTGGCCCTAAACTCTAATTTTTGTCTCCTCAGCCATGAGAAACTGGCAAAAGCTTTGCTCAGTTCTCCACCTCTTAGAAGTCACTTTCTGAATGGTTTCTCAAGCTGTCTGTCCTTGCTACTTAAGAAGCAGAAAAATGCCTTAAAGAGAAAAGCAGTTTAGAATATTAGGCTCACCACAATAAGTTTCCCTTCTTACCAGAATTTTCTCTATCTTCATACCTCTCCAAAACCTTCAGATATTTCTTTCTTTATTCAGAATCTCTAGGAGTTTTTTCTATGGGAATTTGGTTGCCTATATACTAATCTCCCATTACCATAAGCAGAATCCCAAACAAGTGTTTTACATTATATTTCACAGTGCTTAGCTCTGTAGGACCCTGAAAAGAGCAAATGTATTTGACCTAAAAGTTCAACAGGCCCATGAAATTGGATGGAAAATTTTGTATTGTCAAAGGGACCCACAACCCCAAAAGTGCAAGGCTGCAGTGAGCTGTGATCACACCACTGCACACCAACCTTAGCACAGAAAGAGACTCTATCTCTCTAAAAATTAAATAAATAATTGTTTCTAATATTTATTTTGCTGCCAAGACCTCTTTAACACTTGAATGAAACTCATTTCTAGAGCCATAGTCTAAATTTACAGAAACCAACCCATATGACCTAACTTTTCCTTAAGGGCTATCAGATACCATGATAACCAACGCAGGACTAATACAAGGTTGGGACCATTATGGTCCTCTGTTTCCTTTAAGAATCTGGTAAACGTTGTTTTCTCTTCATACTCAACTGTTGTTTTCTTTTCACAGCTTATGATAATGTATCTTTTGTATTATTACTGTGGATTCACTCTAAATTCATTTGACCTTCCCTTTTGAATAGGTATGTTAGACCTTTGTTATGGAAAATATATTACACACAAGCTTCTCTTTAACTCCTTTACATGCTTGGAAATCGCTGAATAGGACTAAGCTATGGGGTTGTGAAGCCACTGAAAATCAGCAGATTCCCAAAAAAGGCAACCTAAGCAAGCAGGAGAAAATTTCCACAGACTGTGTACTAAGGAATGATGCATTCTAGAGAATATATCTGAGAGTGGAACATATATTTTGCTCAGGTTTTTGCAAGTTCCAAAATGTTATAAAGTATTATGTCCCGTGCCTTGCTCTGACCAGTCTGCCTTCCCAGGACCTCTGGCTCCAGCTAGGAGCCCTTCTTTGGACAGTTGCATCTCTTTCCCACCCACCCCCACCTCCCCTGTTACAGGATGACTGTCTGCCCTTTCTGGACCCCTGTCACACCCAGACTACTACTGGAACCTCAGTGGACCTCATCCCTGAACCATGGCTATAAAGGAGAGCCAGGATGCTATGGTGGTACCACTGGTACAATACCCGGCACATAATAGGTACTCAAAGGACATCTGAATGAATGAATGAACAAAGGAATGAATGACCAAGATGAATGAATGTGATAAGAGTCTAAAGAGGAAGCAAAACTCAGAAACTGGCTATTTGGCCAATGGTCCTTACTCCCCTCCCTACCCCAAAACTTCTCTCTGCTAAAACTCATCAGTCTCTGTGAGTCTTATAGGATTTGGTTCCCTTACAAATGTCATGACCTCCTTGCTTCCTGGGTCTGAGGGAACTGCAGGACCCTAACTTCCAGGATTGGCTCTCAACTGGTTCTGGGACTAGTTGGCTTGGCTTTGGTCTTTGTAGGGCTTACTCTGCCTTCTCAATTGCAGTTCCAAATCTAGAATTCTGGAGGCACTTCTTAAACACAAACTATCTCCTGGAGTTACAGTTGCTTCTCCAGAAGTTTCACTATGTGTCTTTCCCTAAGTAAATCTAAAGACAGATTTTCAACATACATTAGGAGACCTTGAATAATATAGGCTTGATTAATAATAGTAGTTAATAAATATTTCTGGGTATCCTCAGAGAAAATAACATACTGGCACCAGACACTGGAGATTGTGAGAGAAACAAGATGTGATGCTCACTTTGAGGAAACTTACAATTTTTATATCACATCAGAATGAGTCAGAAATCTTTTGGTCACAAATGACAATTGATTTATTTTTTACACATACAAATAAATTATAAAAATGTGTGGCCTGAGAGTCAACTAAAACCAGGACTAGAATGACCAGGACCCCCGCTTCATCGTTCCTCTCAGCTGCCCTCTGTATGTTGGTTTTCTTCTCTTAGTCTTCTCTGAGTCACCAGAAACACAACCACCAGTAGCACCAGGAACATATCACCTATCTTTGTCATCAGACATGAACCAGGAAAAAATAATTCCAAGAAATGGTTTTGATTAACCCATCTTGGCTCAGATGCCCATTTCTAGAAAATCCGCTATGGCTAATGGGATTGACAGCATAATTGGCTCAACTTGGACAGATGTCCATTTCTGGCCATCACCAGTGACCAGAAGACTGACAACTATAAGAACACAGCAGATCTCATTCAAATTATACTATATATGTCTAAAGTAACTCTTAGCACACAAAACAATAAACATCCACTGCTACTCCCATAGAACCAAGTTCCTTCCACATGTGGAATATTCTAAGATAGAAGCATTTCCTGAGAGGACTTTTTGTTTTTCACTGGGCCATTTCAGTCTTCAAATGTATGTAGAAGCCTCTGATTGCAGAGAATAGTCTGTATCTTCTCATTGCAAAGACCCTTCTATCCTCTAAACTTGCTCACCATCTGGCTAGAACCCTCCTACTCTTGAATATATCACTGACAGGGTCAAATTTCCAAGAGGGGGGGTTGCCTCTGGCATAAAACAAAATAAACCAGTGTATTTATCTCTGGTGGTCCAAGTTCCACCTTTAAGCCCCTAAGTTCTCTTGTAGACTCTGCTGGGTTAACAGCCTGTGGGTGATTAGAAGTCAGGAGATCTGAGTTCTGGCCTAACATTTTGCCTTCCCAGGCCAGACACTGTTGGCCAGATCACTTCCTTGAGATTCAGGGATTCAGTATCTGGCTTCCTACTTCCCAGGGCACAGATAGGACCATGAGGATAAGCACATTCCCTTGAGCAATGAAATTCTATGAAGACCTGAAGATGGTTATTAACACCGCCTGCCCATAGTCCCTCCCAGAGCTTCTCAGGCTATCCCAGATACCCTTAACCCCAGAAGCACCCTCGTTTTTAGGCCCTACACTTGTCTGTTCTGCTCACAGCTGACTCCAACCCCTCTGGTTCTCAGGATTAGGTGCTCGCCTTCAATCTAGAGTGGGCTAAGCCAAGTCCCTCCTGTTCTTCCTATGATGGAAGAACTAGTCTTTGGCTAGGAGCAGACTCCCCTAAGGACTTGCTGCCTTAGAATGAGCAGAGAGTGGGAGAATAGGAAGAGAAAGAAAATGTTTTCCATCTGTTCAATCTGGAGGCCACTACGCAAGCAATTTTTTTAAATTTTTTTTTTATTATTGTTTGGGATTCATTGAGGGTATAAGTAAACAGGTTATACTGATTGTGTTAGGGCAAGTGTGCCTTGCCCCCCCAAAAGCATATCACACAGGAGAGCAAATTTTTGACATAAAATGTTACCATGGGATAATGACAATTTTTAATTTTTTTTTTTTTTGCAGTTTTTGGCTGGGGCTGGGTTTGAACCCGCCACCTCCAGCATATGGGGCTGGCATCCTACTCCTTTGAGCCACAGGTGCCACCCCAATTTTTAATTTTTAATAGTAGAAAAAACTATAGGAGACAAGGAACCCAAGTTTTCCTGTTGACTTAGCCACTAACTAGCAGTTGACCCTTGAGAATATAACTTTACCTCCATTTCCTCCTCTATAAAACAGAGTGATTGGATCAAGCAAATTGTAAGTTCTCCTTTCAGCTCAAGGGTGCCTGTGTACAGAAAGGAGTCGGGTAACAAAGAAAAGGGATATAGAGACCCAGCTTTGATCTGTAGTACCTGACTTTAGCCATGGACCCCTAAGAGAGAAGACAAAGAATTTTTTTCAAGGGGTTCTCAAATTTACTTACAAGCCAAACTTTATCTGCTGACCAAATAAAAAAAAATTTTACACACATATGTACTATTTTTAAATCTACATGGGTGCTACTGGGATTAATTAAATGCTGATTCATTTTAAAGAGTTTTCCACATTCTAAAAATTTTTAAAGTTGACAGACGTCAAAAGAATAACTACCATGATTTTTGTTTGGGAATCATTTTTGTTTGCTTATTCATTTACAATGAATCCTTACAAAGTAGAGAACCATTGATGACCAGGAAAATTTACATACCTAGGAATGCATCCACTTCTCCTTTGGATTATGAGAGATTATGGTTAATTTTAGACAAAATCCTTTTTGACTTTTAAAACCTAGTCTCAATATTCCCTCCTTCACAAAGCCTCCCTACTGGGTCACCACACTGCCATACCTCCAACAGGACCAGACATACTATCAGTCAGAGCCCGGGAGTCGGGGAATCACACACTCAAATAAGGATGATTTGACGAAGACTTACTAAAGGATTTTTACAGAGGTATTAACAGTTTCTAAGGAGAATACAAGGGCTAAGGCAGTACCCAGAGTGCTAAGAACAGGGTTGTCACCACCCAGGAACTGACAGGCGAAGGGAAGAGTGGTTGTTGGAATCAGTGAGAGAGTGGTGTGCAAGAGGCCACCTGGAGTGGAGCCCTGGATCTTTTTAGAGGGATGTTGCCAGTCCAAGGCCACACCGCAGGGAGGAAGCCAGGGGAATAAATACCCCGCTTCACTCTCTTCTCTCCTCCCTGCCTACTGCTGCCCCTATGGACCAAAGCAACCAGGGACTGGGAGACTAGAGAGTCTGTTGATGTAGCATGTGAAGGGCAGCCTACTAGGGCAGAGAGCTGTATGAAGAAGAGTGGAGAGTGGAGGAGCAAGAAGGAGAGATCGCCACACAGTCACCCTCCTCACTGAGCACCTACATGGACAGAGTCTGTACTTTCTAGCACTTTCCATATTCAGTGGTAATTATCTAGGGATGTTTCTATCTCCCCACCACACTGAGTTCCCTAAAGGCAGAAACCATGTCCTATTTGATTCTGCAGTCACAAAATCACACACAAAGTCGATCCCTTAGAAGAATTTGTTGAGTCTTAGTTTGAGGCAACAGTTTTGAAAAACAAGAGCCATCTGGTCTGCACAGGTGGTGTCTGCTGATGCTGCTGGGTGTTCCTGGGACCTGTGGGTCCTGGAACATATCTCCTTTCCCACAGTACCTCACAAGATGAATGGAGAAAATCACACTATTTACATGAAGCTGAGGCTGGTGAGGGAATGTGTCAAACAAACCCCTTGACGGAAGTTGATGATTATAACACACGTGATGAAAACCTCAAAGTTCATGAAACTAATCTAAATTTTCTGTAGGAAAACTTTCTTGTTCTTACTTCAAAGGGACAGGGGATAATGCAAGAAGGCCTTTGTGTAAGGTAACCAGACATCCCGCTTTTGGCGGGACAGTCCTGATTTTTAACAATTTGTCCCATGCATCCTGTGGTGTTTTAAAAAAGTCCCAATTTTTGGAAAGAATGCATGACAAGCTAGGGAACAGTGGGAGAATGGGAAGGGAATATATGGTTTTCGGCTGCTGAAAAGGTTAATATAACTCCATTTGGGAATGAAGAGGTTAATGTAACTTCATTTGGAAATGAAAAGGCTAATGTAAACTCCCTTCTCCCCTCCTGGGCAAGGTCACCCAGGTGGAATCTGTGGGAAGGATACTGGCTCTGTCCCTTGCTTCTAGGCAAGGACAATTAGCTCAGAAGGAGCCAAACTGCCTAGAACAAACAAGTAGCCCGCCCCTCTCTAGAGTAAAGTGACCAGACGTCCTGCTTTTGGTGGGACAGTCCTGATTTTTAACAATTTGTCCCATGTCCTGCAGCATTTTTAAAAAGTCCTGATTTTTGGAAAGAATGCATGACAAGCTAGGGAACATGGGAGAACAGTAAGGAAATATATGGTTTTTGGCTGCCATGTGGCTATTTCACCAGGATATGAGTTTTATATTATTTTTGTTAATTTTATAATGTTAAACTTTAATGATAACAAATTATTGTTGAGAACTGATTATCGAGAACTGCTTATCAAAGTTTGCATTGTTATCAGGCCCCACCCCCATCAATGGTGTCCCACTTTACCAATGTTAAAATCTGGTCACTTTACCTTTGTGCCAAAATTGCTCAGATTCTAATATAAGAAAGGCCTGCTTTGAAGATGGTAACTACAAGATCCAAAGCTCCCAAAGACCCTCTGAGAGGCTAAAGGGCAATGGGGCTCTCTGGATAGAGCTATACCCACTAGAAGTCCAATCATGTTGACTGGGGAGCCTTCTTTTCCTAAAACTCTTTCTTCAGCATCAAGCTGAGATGGTTTGCAGATGCCTTGATTTCAGGGTAGGGACTTGAGCAGAGAGAAATGTCACCATGCCATCAAGTAACCCAGGTCCCTATGACAAACTGGGGGCATAAGCCCCACACATACTTTCAAGAGCAATAATTCAAAATTCTTTAAGTTTCCAAGATGAATTTTTGGTCCCATAGCAGGAATTGAGGTATGAGGGCAAGAAAGGTGGAGGAAAGACATTAGGGGTGGGTGGTTCACACAATCCCTGGGGGGGAATGTTGCCCAGAGTTAAACTAAACTCTATGCTGAGGAAAGGGGTGAATAGGAGGTGGGATGGAGCTGCTGAACATTTTCTTTTTCTCCCCACAAGGCTCTCTTCTATAGTCTACCAGTCAGGAAAATTGTTGTAGTGGTCCAAGTGGCAATACTTTGACCAAAGTACACTCTGATCAACTGCTGAAATGCAAAAGAGAAGCTGAAGGTGAGAAAGAGAAGTGGGTTCATATAAAATGGAAGGAAAGACCATCACATGTGGCATTGTCACCTTTGCCAGAGGTCTAACAGGGGAACATGTTGGGGGACTCCAGAGACATTCTTCTTCAAGAAGGTGCAGAGAGGTGCAAACCCTATTCTTTCTAAACAAAAGGGAAGAATCAGGACCAAACAGGAGAAATAAACACACTCTGCTCTGCTTTGCTCAAGTCCCTGCAGAGCCTAACCAGCTGGAACCAGATGTCCATCTAAGTCAAGGAGACCGAAGGAAAATAGACAAGAGCAGAAACTAATGAGATAGAAAGAAAAGATCAGCTAGTAGAAAAGATCAGCTAAACCAAATGTTTGTTCTTTGAAAAGATTAATGAAATTGATATGCTTTTGGCAAGATGATTAGGATGAAAAAAGTGAAGACAGAAAGCAATATAAGCATGCTGAAAGAAAGCAATATAAGTATTAAAAATGGGACCTAACTATAATGCTGTCGACCTTGTAAAGATAGTAAGTTTAACTTTATTATGCCAATAAATTTTGGTAGTTTATTAGATAGTCAAACTCTGTGAAAACTACAACTACCTCAGAAAGAGCCAGAACACATGAATAATCCGGTAACTTTCACAAAATTGAATCCAAAGTCAAAATTCTCCCACCCCAAATTCAAGGCCTATCAACTTCACTGCTGAGTCTCATTGAACTTCCTGTAAACCAGTAATTCCATCATACTCAAGGTCTTCTATAATGTATAGGGCTAGTATAACCATGATTCTAATTTAAAAAAAGTTATCAAATATTATTCATGAATACATAGGCAAATTATTTAAATAAAATAATTGCAAATGAATTCAGCACATTAGATTTAATCCAGGAACATAAGAAAGATTTGTTATTAGAAAATCAGTTAAAGTAATTCACTACTTTAACAAATTGGAACAAATCATAATTATCTCAATAGATGCCAAAAAAAGCATGCAACAAAATTTATTTCATGATAAAATCCTCTCTTCAAAATAAGAATATAGGGATACTTTGTTGATTTCAAAAGTTTACCTGCAACAAAACTACAGCAAATATCATTCTGTCTATGAACTGTTCAAGGCCTTCTTTTTCTTATGGGAACAAGAAGAAAAGGATGTAAATTGTAAATATTACAATATTTACTCAACATTGTACTGGAGTAGTCTAGCCAGTTCAGAAAAGCACGGGAACAAAAGTCAAAAATACAAGTATGGAATAGAGAAAAACAAAATTGTCATTATTTACAAATAACACAATTGTGTCATAGAAATCCAAACAATTCTACAAATCATTTTATCTAATAAAGGTGTCAGCAAGGCTGCTGGATACAAAAATTGATTGTGTTTTGATATTCTTTGATAGGCAAAGAAACACACACAAAAAATACATACATTTATGACAAGAATTTTTAAGTAACAAAAGAATGTGTAAAACCTTGATAGAGAAAATTATGAAAACTTTATTGAAATATCTTAAGAATACCTAAATAAGTGGAGAGATACTAAATGTTCATCCAAATTGATCTATAGATTTAATGTAATTCTGATTTTTGAAAAATCAGAATGTATTTATAGGACATACAAATACAAATAATAACCAAGAAACTCTTAAAGAAGAATAAGGTGAGAGAATTTCCCTGACAGATTATCAAGATATCAAGCAATGATAGAAAAGGTCATCAGTGTAATAAATGGAGAACCCAGAACAGACCCCCTTATCTACATTTGATATATGGCAAAGATAGCACCATAAATTTGGAGAGAAAGGACGAGTTTTTCAGTAAACAGTGCTGGGAAACTGGATATCCATGGGGAGGAATTGGGAAATATTTTAATCTCAACGTCTTACCATATACAAAAACAAACTCAAAATATGTGAGGCCCTAAATGTCAAGTCATTTAAAAGAAAATATGGAAGAATATCTCAGGACCTTGATATACAGAAGGATTTCTTAAATATGTCATTTTTTAAAAAACTAACTGTAAAAAAACTGATAAATTCACTAGCATTAAAATTGCCAAAAGAGGCATCATAAAAGATAACAAAATGGAGATAGTTGTAAGATATATAATCAACAAAAGGCATATCTAGAACCTATAAAAAACAGCTAATACCATGTATTAAAAAGACAAACAAATCAATAGAAAAATGATTGAAAATCATTCAAAAATACTTGAAATGGCACTTTAGAAACAATGTCCAAATGGCCAATAAATATAAAAAGGGCTCATTCATCATTAGGGAAATGCATTAAAATTATAATGAGATACCGTCACACACCTACCAGATACAGAAATATTGGTTAAGTCTGGTAATACCAACCATTGGTGAGGATGAGGAACAATGGAAACTTGCAAAGACTGCTAGAAGGAGTTGTAAAAGGAGACCACTTTGGGAAATGGTTTGGTAATGCCTAAATGAAGTTTACTGTGCACATATCCTGCAACCTAGCAATTCCACTCCTAAGCATATACCCTAGCGAAATGCTTATAACGTGGGCCCAGGAGACATGTATAAGAATGTCCATAGTAACACTGTTTCTAAAATCCCCAACCTGGAATCAGCCCAAATGTCCATCAGCAATAGAATGAATAAATACAGGAGAACCTCCCTAGTTGGCCACCTCCCTACATGGACCACCTCCTTAAGTTGACCTAATGTTCATAGACCAGGTGTGTACCACATATATCAGTACAGTAGGCCTAGTTCCTTAAGTTGGCCACCTCTGTATGTTGACCAGTTTGTTACAGTCCCTTGGGTGGTCAACTTACAAAGGTTCTACTATAATTGTGGCAAACTGTGACCATATCTACACAGAACAACATGGAAGCATCCCTCAAACATAAAAGAAAATATATAGAAGGTTTCTATTTTACATACAATCCAAATATAGACAGAACTAACTAATATATTGTTTAGGTATGTCCACATAGGTTGTATTTCAGTTATTTATTGCTGTCTCGACAAACCATGCAAAAACTTAATGGCTTAAAATAACAATGATTTAATTTGCTCATAATTCTATAGATTGGGGATTTGCTCAGCGTACACCAGAATGGCTCATCTCCACTCTACAATGTCTGGAGCCTTAGCTGGGTTGGCTAAAATGTCTGGGAGCTGGCTGGAAAAGCTTCACTAGAGCCCTAAGTATGGGGCCTTGGTTCTGGCTCTCAGCTAGATTCCTCAACTCTACTCCACGTGTGTCTTCTCCATATGTCTGGCTTGAACTTCCTCATAGCATGGTGGTCTCAGAGTTCCCACGAAGGACTATCTCAAAGGAACCTAATCTAATGCACAAGTTCTTAATAAATCTCTCTCTTTGCACCACACTTGTTAATCTCCCATTGGCCAAAGCAAGTCCTATCTATGGTCAAATTCTGAACTAACCGTAGAAGGAGGCTACACAAGGGCAGAACAGAGGGAGTACCAAGTTCATCTGGGGAACCACCAATGTAATGGTCACCACAGCTGGTGACATTGAGAGAGCAATTTTCTCAAAAGTAAGTTGTCACCTTTCAAGATGAAGTGGGAAGCACTCAGGTAGGAGCACGAGGGAGCTCTAAAATATTGGCAATGTCCTATTTTTAAACTGACTGGTAGTTAACATAGGGTGTACTTCATCCTTCTTTAAAATGTCAATTCCAGCTGGGTACAGTAGCTAACACTGGCAATCCCAGCATTTTGAGAAGCTGAGGTAGGAGGATCACTTGAGGCCAAGAGTTTGAGACCAACCTGGGCAATGTAGAAAGATCCCTTCTCTACAAAAAACAAAAAATGAGTTGTTGCAGTGGCATCCACAGGTAGCCCTAGCTACTTGGGAGGCTGAGGTGGGAGGATCACTTCAGCCCAGAGGTTCAAGGTTGCAGTGAGCTATGATTGGGCCACTGCACTCCAGCCTGGATGACAGAGTGAGACCCTATCTCTAAAAATAAACAAATAATTTTAAAATGTCCCTTTCACCTGACGCAGTATTATGCAGGCATTTACATTTGTATGTTCACAACTAATTTACAATTTAATGTTTTCATATGTTTCAATAAAAATGGGAGTATATATAATGTATGTTACAAAGATCTCAACTATTTATTAGAACTGTTAGAAAAAGCTAGAAACAAATCTCTATGCCACAGTGATTGTCTCAGAGTAGTAGGAGCACTCTTATTGAGGTAAATGTTACATTTGTCTATGCTTTCCCAATTTTCTACATTAAACTCTTATTACTTTTAGAATCATTAAATAGAAGAATCACACAAGCAGGGATGCCCATCAGGAAGTCCAGTAACCTCTGCATTTCTCCTGACTGGCATCACTTTGTCATTCCAGCTCTTTTCATTGTGGCTACCAGAAGTTAATTTCTGGAGCACAAGTTATCTCAGGCTTTTCAGAATAGACTCTGATAAAAATTAAATCAGAACCACTTGAATTAGTTCTCAGACATGAATAGTATCACTAAGCCCTCGATTCAGTGCTCAAATGGGAACTGTCAGTCAGAAACGAAAGGGGCCAAAGGACACAAAGAGTGATGAATTGAGGTGTCTTGCAACTTCTCCATTCTGAATCACAAGATACTAAGAATTTGGCAGTGGAGACTTTCTCTGCAGGCCATCTACAAATGCTTTTCCTCCTCTAAGTTAAAATCATAATTGGAGAAAGGTAACTTTAAGACCTGTGGGAAGTTACAGAGGAGGAGAGAAAGCAACTTAGGCCTAATAAATTAAGAGCCTGGACTCTGGTGTCCAACTTACTGTATGACCTTGTACAAGTTTCTCAACCTCTCCATGCCCCACTTTCCTCATTTCTAAAATGAAGACTGAATATTCCTACCCTAGAGTATTGCTGTGATGAGTAAATGAAACAGTAGATGCGAAGTGCTTAGCACAGAGCAGACACATCGACAGCACTCCATAAACTATAGCCATTGCCAATATAGGCCTACATGGGCCAGCACACTCCTAAGGACATCACATATAGTCACCATTTCTGCCCCTTTCTAACCACCATAACACCTAGGAATTAGATATTATCCCCATTGTACAGATGATAAAATAGAAAAGCTGAGGTTTTATTTATTTATTTATTATTTTTTTTGAGACAGAGCCTCAAGCTCTCCCCCTGGGTAGGATGCTGTGGCATCACAGCTCACAGCAACCTCCAACTCCTGGGCTCAAGCAAGTCTCCTGCCTCAGCCTCCCAACTAGCTGGGACCACAGGTGCCTGCCACAGCACCTGGCTATTTTTTGGTTGCAGCTGTCATTGTTGTTTTGGCTGGCCCAGGCTGGATTTGAACCCGCCACCTTAGGTGTATGTGGCTGGCACCTTAGCCACTTGAGCCACAAGCACTGAACCAGAGCTGAGGTTTTATAACCCACCCAAGACCATAGAGCTCCTGAAAAGCACAGCAGTAGATAAAACTAAAGCTATTTCCATGCCCCCTTCTCTTTACACTCAGAAGTGAAAGAGGGTTACAAAGGGGCCTTTCCAAAGCATGGAATGGAGTGAGGAAAGGACAGAGGGAAAGGAGGCAAAATACTTGCTCCCCTCACTGGGGCTCACAGAGAAAAAGAAAATGAACTTGCCCCTCCCAGCTCCACCCCTGCCTTCTCACTGTCCATCAGTGGTTCCACCCATGGGCAGGACTTTATGAGAAACAGGCCTGAGTACAAATAAATAAACAAAGCAATGTTTATTTCCTTGCTTTTCCTTTTCTATAGTTAATCACTCTTCCCTGAGAATATTAACCTGGAAAATGAGAAATATATACAGCTTTCCAATGTTTGAAATTTTTGTAAGCAGGTCAAGTCTTTTCCCGGTGTTCTCCAGCACCTGGATATACTTCTGGGAGTTGGAGCCAGAAAAAGTTAAACGGCCTCACCCTAAGGGGCCCGAGTGACTTCCCCCCACTGTCTTCCACCTATCACACCCTTGAGAAGAGATTGGAGAAGGATATTATCCCCTAGCGTCACAGAAACCCCACCTTCCAAAATATCCCACACAACCAAATTATGACTCCTCCCCAAATAATTCATTTTATACCTGTAAGGAATTTCATTTCCCTAAATTCCCTCACTCAGCCTTAAACACATCTTCAAATCTTTATGCAAAGGCCTCAGGGAATTCAGGTGAGTTCCTCCTTTCGCCCACCATTTATTTCATCAGAGCAGTTGTTGCACATTAGAACTAATGGGCTTCAAGTTACACATCAGCAAGATGAGTATCTTCTGCTAATTGCACATTGAGTGATTTGAGTTTCCAATGAGCTATTATTCATAGCAAGACACTGACTTTACTCTCTAATTCTTTTTATTTTTTTTTTATGACAGAGCCTCAAGCTGTGCCCCTGGGTAGAGTGCTGTAGCATCACAGCTCACAGCAATCTCTAACTCTTGGGCTCAAACGAATCTCCTGCCTCAGCCTCCCAAGTAGCTGGGACCACAGGTGCCCACCACAACACCCGGCTATTTTTTGGTTGCAGTTGTCATTGTTGTTTTGGTGGCCCGGGCTGGATTCAAATCTGCCACCTTACGTGTATGTGGCTGGCACCTTAGCCACTCGGACCACAGGCACCGAGCCTGTTCTCCAATTCTTGAAAGCACTTGACTTGATCTGAGTTAATTAAGCCACATAAACCTTCTAGGAGGCAGAGGGAAAAGGAGGGAGAAGACAGGAAAGTGGTGTCTAATCCTGAGACTCCCCTCCCTAGTGGTCTGATGATATTATAGCCAGGGAAATGTACAAGTCCTTTGTGACAACAGAAATTGCCTTTGACAGTAATTAAATATTAAAATCATAAAATACTTAGAGTTCAAAGGGTCCTTAGAGATCATATGGTTCAACCACTCATTTGAAGACTGGATAAAGCCAGCTGCTTCGATTAAATGAGAGGGAAGGCAGGGCTTCTGACCCTCAAGACTCTGGGCTGGTGGTGACTACATGTGAAGCACTCAGGAGTGTGCCGGCCCATGTAAGCCGACATTGGCATCGGTGCCAAAGACTCCAGGTGCTTCACAAAGCTCCCTAAAGAGCTTCACCTAAGCACAGCTCTTAGCACCTGAATGCAAAGTATTCATTACCCAGTGACAAAATCACTTCTTGCAGCCCATTAAAAAGGAGAGCAACAGGGGATGATGTCACTTTGTTAGAGCATGGTCCCCAAGTGCGTCTAACTGTACAATGGCCCAATCACACTGCTCCCAGGAGAGGGTAGGGTCCTCTTCTGACCCTTCTCCCAGTGAGTTCCATCCCTACTGCTGTGCTTGCTGGCAATCACTCATGGTGTTAACACAGTAGCCTTCCAGGTCTTCCTTGCAGTTTTCACTGACTACATCACCAGGCTGTCTAATCTTTTTTTTTTTTTTACTCTGCTGAACATTGGAAGAAGAGTTGTCTTGAGCCACATATTAAATAAATAAATGCTAATGAAAGCTGATTAACAAAGAAAAAAGATCCATGCCTATTTTTTGTGATATCTAACACCACAAATAAGCAAAAATATCCTCACAAAGTCAGCATGTGGCCTCTGGGCCCACAGTTTGGACATCTCTAGGATATTTATGGGTATCTTTTCATGTAAGTAATTATTATATAGGTATATATTGTCATTTCCTTTTCATTTTTTATTTCAAGTGCCCATCAACACATGAATGGATTAATACACTGTAGTTCTATTCAGCCATAAAAAAAAAAGATGGAGACTTTATATCTTTTTTATTAACCTGGATGGAGTTGAAGAACATTGTCTTTTTAAATGACTTCCTGGTATTTTATTGCATAGGTGTACTAGAATCTAATCAACCTAATCCAAAGTTATTAGTCATTTCCAATTTAGGTCTTTCCAGTTCTTCACAATGAAAAACAATATAGCACAGCAGTGAACAACATGCAAAACATCTTTGCACATTTGTCTGATTATTTAGCATAAATTCTTGGAAGTAGAATTGCCAACTCAGAGAATATGAACTTTTAAAAGGATTTCAGTATAATCTGCCAAATTTTTCCCCAGAAAAATGGTGTCAGGCTAGGCTCCCCCCCAAGATTTCTGAGACAGACTGTTAATGATTTCAGGAGTTTTCTTGTGTTTCATTCAGTTTTCAATAGAAGCTGACAGCCTACTCAAATACGAAATGATACATTTTCCAGGAGTCTGAAAAAGTTGGACAAGTTTCCATACATTCTGATGGCTTTGAAGAAATGAGGACAGGTCACTCACCAGCACTGCAAGTAGTAAGAAAAGGGGGCTTTTTTTTATTATGTATTCTGATTTTGATGAAGATATTTTCTTTTCATAAATTTTCAGTTTTCCATAGTTATTATTTCTGCATAGTGAAATTATGAATAATAATTATTCTTTTCTTTCTTCTTCTTCTTTTTTTTTTTTTTTTTGCAGTTTTTGGCTGGGGCTGGGTTTGAACCCACCACCTCCAGCATATGGGGCTGGCGCCCTACTCCTTGAGCCACAGGCACTGCCCTCTTTTTTCTTTTTTTTAGACAGAGTCTCACTCTGTTGTCCCAGGCTAGAGTACTATGGTATCATAGCTCACAGCAACCTTAAACTCTTGTGCTCAAGTGATCCTCTTGCCTTAGCCTCCCGAGTAGCTGGGACTACAGGTGCCCTTCACAGTTCCCATCTAGGTCTTACTCTTACTCAGGCTGGTTTCAAACTCCTAACCTCAAGTGATCCTCTTGCCTCAGTCTCCCAGAGTGCCAGAATTACAAGAGTGAACCACTGTGCCTGGCCAATGATTATTCTTTATTATACTTGTCTGTATTTTCTAATATTTTTATAATGTCCTTGTATAATAATATTAGTGCAGAGTTTCTCAACCTCAGTACCATTGACATTTTCTGCCAGATAATTCTTCCACCACAGGAAGTAGTAAAATAAAGGGGCTTTTTCTTCATTATGTATTCTGACTTTGATAAAGATACTTTTGTTGTGGGGGCTGTTTCATGCAGTGCAAGATATTTGGCAACAACCTTGGCCTCTGCTGACTAGATGCCAGGAGCACCCCCAAGTTGTGAAAATCAAAAATGTCTCTAGATATTTCCAAATGAGAAATAGGTCTGGGTACAAATAAATAAACAAAGCAATGTTTTTTTTTTCCTTCCTTTTCCTAGATATTTCCAAATTTCTAGATATTTCCAAATGAGAAGTAGGGGGGTCAAAAGTGCCCCCAAGTTGAGGACTACTGTACTAGTGGAACAAACAATACCAAATAATATAATAATATAAATACAGAGTCCACAACAACAATAAAAATCCTATTGCTGGTTTTGGGATATGAGTCTTGACACAAGAAGCAACGCGGTTCATCATTAAGTTAATTTTAATACCAGCAGGGAACTGGGCTAGCCTTCGGGGTTCCTTTACTCAGCTTTCTCAATGCATATTTATGATTTCATTTTAGTGCTTGTTGATTTACTTCCATTAGCCCATAAAAACCCTGACACTTTCTTTCTGTTGTCCTTGAAACACAGGGTAAATTCCTCATGAGTATGTGGTTAAAGACTGGCCTCCAAACGGGTGAAGACAGCACAAATGGGTCTTACTTCCCCCCAGGACAGCAGGTGAAAAGTTAGCAGGATGATTCTCTGGGGCAGGATGGGAATTACAGCTACACCTTCACCCACACTGCTACCTGGGGGACCCATTGGGAGTGACATGCGGAACCCTCCCTGCACTTCCTCTGGCTGCTGGCACACGTTACTATATATATATAATATACATATATATATCAGCCTAAAACAAAGCACTTTTTATTTTCTCACAGTTCAGAGGTCAGAAGTCTAAAATCAAGTTCACTGAGCCTTAATTTAGGTGTTTTCAGGGCAGTACCCTTATGAAAGAATCCGTTTTCTTACCTTTACTGGCCTCTAAAGCTGCATTCCTTGGCTTATGGGGCTCATGTAAGGTGACCAGATTTTAACATTGGTAAAGCGGGACACCATTGAGGAGGGGGGGACAGCAGGACCTCGGGGGACAGGGCCTAACAACAATGCAAACTTTGATAAGCAGTTCTCGACAATAACCCAGTTCTCAATAATTATTTGTTATTATTAAAGTTTAACATTATAAAATTAACAAAAATAATATAAAACTCATATCCTGGTGAAACAGCCACATGGCAGAGGAAAACCGTATATTCCCTTCCTGTTCTCCCACATTCCCTAGCTTGTGCATTCATTCCAAAAATCAGACTTTTTAAAATGCCACGGGACGAGGGACAAATTGTTAAAAATCAGGACTGTCCCACCAAAAGCAGGACGTCTGGTCACCTTAGACTCATGGCCTCTCCTCCATCTCCAAAGCCAGCAGTGTAGCATCCTGCTTCAGCAGCCACATTGTCACGTCTGTCTAAACCTCTCTCTCCACCTCCATTTTACAAGAACGCTAGTGATCACATTTAGAGCCTGCTGGGGTAATCTCACTATCTCATGGTCCTTAATCACATTTGTAATGTCCCTTTTGCCATAGTAAGTACATTCACAGTTTTGGGGATTAGTACTTAGATAGCCTAGGGGGCAGTTTATTATTATTAAATAATAGCTGTGTACATTAATGCAATCATGGCGTACTATGTGCTGGTTTTACATACAATTTGAATGCTTTCATCAAACTGGTTAACACAGCCTTCACGGCATTTTCTTAGTTATTGTGTTAAGACATTTATATTCTACCTTTAGTAAATTTCACATGTACCCTTGTAAGATGCACTGTAGGTGTGGTCCCACCAATTACTCTCCCTCTCCACTGATCCTCCCATCTCCCCTCCCTAAAAACATTTTTTTCTTTTTCTTTTCTTTCTTTTTTTTTTTTTTTTTTTGCAGTCTTTGGCCAGTGCCAGGTTCAAACCCACCACCTCTGGTATATGGGGCCAGTACCCTACTCCTTTGAGCCACAAGCACCACCCCAAGAGGGCTGTTATTGAACCTACCACACTCCTCTTATGATCAACTCATTCCCAGAGTAACTTAAATTTTCAGACCACAAAGTTTTTTTTAACCTGAATGACAAAAAACAAAGAAACAAACAAAAAAAGCTTTTTCTAAGTGTTTTTCATTTGATTTTCACAACAATCCTTCAAGGTGAGCAGGATTTGTGTTCCCTAGAAGCAAGCCCCAAGGCAGGGAGCTAAGTGCATGCATATATTTCACTTGGGAGGTTATCCTAGAAAGCACAGGCTGGGAATGGAGAAGTGGACTAGAATGGGAAGGACACCAATTCAGGGTGTGAAGTCATCCAGTATTCCCTGGGAAATTGGAGCTCAAATCCCCTGCAGATTATGAGAAATCACATACAGGCCTCAGTTACCCCAACCAGAGCTGAAGAAGTTGGGATCTTATGTACAACTCCCTGTCCCTTCTTGACTGAGGGCAGCGTCAGAGCCCTTAACTCTTCTGTATTTCTACCTTTTCTTGGTTTTGTGGCAAGAGTTCTCCCTCAGCCAGCAAGAGCTCAGAGTTACCGTTGTTTTCAACAAGGAGCCTAAGTGGGGAGGTGAACACCAACGGGGTTGGACCAGGGTACCAAGAGTGTCTGCTAGGAACGCCATTTACCAATAAGACTCATTTATTCTCTCACCAAATGTTTACTGAGTGCTCACTGACTCCAGGCCAGAAAGACAGTGTGCCAGGTGCTGGAACCACACACAGACAGAGCCTCCATGTACATGAGAAGCTCAGTGTGGACAGACATGTAAAGAGATGAACTGTCATACACTGTGGTAAGTGCTATGCCAGAACTATAAACATTTGTACCTGGCCAATAAAAGGTAAGCAATAAAAATTAGTTTTTAAAAATGAGGCATCACAAAACACACTTCTCCTCCTCTGTTTGGAGAAGTCAGGGGGAGAGGCAAAGGCCCCTCTCCATCATTAGAGTAAGGCACCTAAATGAAACAGTAAAATACCAAGTGATGGGCCAAGGTCACCTGGCCTGTCAATATCAGAGCCAGGACAAGATATACATTTTCTGACCATTAGTTGGTCTCTAGGAGATGAGCCTAGCACCAATCATAATGCCCAGCTCATGGTAGGTATCCATGAAGTAGAAACAGAGCATTTGCTTGACCAAGTGACAGGTATAAAGGATGGCACCCAGCTATGAGCCACAATGGAGATGTTCAGAAGAAAGGGAGGGTGACCTGCCTGAGCAGTGCAAAGGTGGCATTTGCACAGGGTTGGGGGAGCACTTAGAGACCCCTTTTACATGGGGCCATAGGGAGTGGGCAAAATCCACAGCTTGCCTGGAAAGTTAGGGAGGGAACTTCTCAGAGGGTGGGCTAGCCAGATCCTTTGTCTTTGTCTCAGGAGGAGAGGAGGAGAAGGGAGAGGGGAAAGGGTTTGTGTGTGGCTGCATTAGGCCCCCCAACAGAAAGTACAACCTGGTACACATTTACAGTCACTCCCCATTCCCGTCCCTACACACTTTGTACTGTGTCCTGCATAATCTATGGAACTCTCATGACTATATAAGATCCCTAGGCCTACGCAACCATTACTCTGTCTCTGTAGATTTGCCTTTTCTGAACATTTTGCACAAATGGAATCACATAATATGTGTTCTTTTGTGTCTGGCTTCTGCCACTGAGCATAATGTTTTGGAGGTTCACCAATGTCAGCATGTACTAATATTTTGTTAATTTTTTTTTTTTTTTGAGACGGAGCCTCAAGCTATCCCCCTGGGTAGAGTGCCATGGCATCACAGCTCATAGCAACCTCCAACTCCTGGGCTGGAGCGAGTCTCCTGCCTCAGCCTCCTAAGTAGCTGGGACCACAGGCGCCCGCCACAACGCCCGGCCATTTTTTGGTTGCAGCCATCATTGTTGTTTGGTAGGCCCAGGCTGGGGATTCGAACCCGCCACCTTAGGTGTACGTGGCTGGCGCCTTAGCCGATTAAGCCACAGGCGCCGAGCCTATTTTGTTAATCTTTATTTCCAAATAGTATTCCATTGTATGGTTATACCACACTTTGCTTATGTCTTAATCATTGATAGACATTTGGGCTGTTTCAACTTTTTGACTATTCTGAATAACACTGTTATGAACATCTATGTACAAGTTTTGAAGTAAATATCTGTTTTCATTTCTTTTGGGTAGAGACCTAGGAGCAGAATTTCCGGGTCATGGTAACTCTATGTATAATTTTGTGAGAAGCTGCTAAACTGCTCACAAAAATAGATACCTCCCTTCATTCTATACTTTTTTATCCTGAATTATTTTACAATAAATTATAGACCTTAAGATATGCCACTTAACAAAAAGAAAAAAGGCATTATCTCACCTAACAAATTATCAATAATTCTCATTATCCCCAATTCAAATTTCCACTATGGTCCCTCAAAGATATGAATATTTGAGTCACTAAAAAGTAACATCTTCCTTTGAAAATCAGTGAAGTGGCTTTCGATTTATATAGTAGGCTCCAGTGAGTTTTGTTAGTGTGACTGAGCGTCTGAATGAATCGACTGGCTGTTGCCTGAGTCTTGGGCAGGTTGGCTTTAAATGACGAGCTGGACTATGAGAGTCGTCTCCTGTAAATTTGGAGTGGAGATGCTGCGGGAGCCAAGGAGGATAGCAAGGTAAACTTGGGGAATGCGGCCACCATATCAGGCCATGGGCAAGAAGAAGCAGCAGCAGCCAAGGGAGAATGGGAAGAAAGTCAGCAGATGTGCTGAAAGAAGTTGGGATGAGAACACTTGAGAGGATGGGAGTAACTCCCGTCCCTGGGGGTGCTCCATTTCCCAGTCATAGCTTTAGAGAGAAAGAACATTGTTCCTATTTCTGGTTTCCATGGTGAGCAATTTTTCCTAACACCATCCTGGCCTCTCCACTCTGGAGAGGTCAGTTATCTAACTTGTAAATTTGGGAAGAATAACTGGCTATTTGTGGCTTATTCCTGCTCCTGGAAGGGAGCTGCCTACAGGGAACCTGAATCCAGCTTTGCCCCTTACATGGAAGGCATGTTCTGCTGCCCCTCCAGGTGGGGTCCGCCCAGGTCCAGCATAAGACCAGGACTAGGGTAAGTCAACTGACTTCCAAAGTTGGAATTAGCAAGTATGCTCAGCCAACAGACTGAAAGTCATGTCCTCCAGCCTGGTCTCCATCAGTAATAAAGGCGGTATTTTGACCTCAACTGGCCATTCCTTATCTAGATTTACCTTAAACGGATTTTTCTTCCTTAAAATTTCTACCCAAGCCTCTTGGATAGAAAAAGGCATTTCTCTGCAAGAGATTTCGAAAAGATAAACTGTCTACTGGCTGTTTAAGCTTGCATTATATTACTAATTGGGAAGCAGTGATGCAGGTGGGCAGAGGGAGCCTTAGTCTATGTTAGTATTTGCATTAATTTTTATTGAAGGAAAAAATAGAAAAATGAGTACATTTGAATGAATTTTCACAAGTAGAACCTGCTCATTTAACAGCAGCCAGATCAGAAAGGAAGACATTTTAGCAGTCCAGAAACCCGCTGTGCTCCTCTTCAGTCATACATACTCAGTCAGACAAGCTCTTGGTTTCATCCCACAGCGGGATATTCTTTCACTGTGCACGATTTTGTAAAACTCAAAGGATAACCTTAATTCCAAAGTTTTGGGGACATCATCACCATCAGGCCCACGTAACACATAGCGTAATACTATAGTGCAGCATTATAAGGGACTTTCAGCAAATCTGGGTAAATTACACATATTTCTTCATCAATTAGATCTCATCCACTTTCTATCTTTCAGAGATTTCTCAATATTTCTGCTCTACTAATGACTTTCTTTCTGTATTCCAGGGCTATGGTGTCATTAATCTTAAAATACACATTCACACAAATCTCTACTCCCATTCCCCAATTTTGGTAGCCCAAGGAAGGGAAGGCATATGTGTGGAGTCTGCTATCTTGATCCAATCTGAAACTTCATTTTTCATGACTATATAATATCTCAGTGTATTGATGTAACATAATTCATACAAGTAATTCATTTTTCCATATTAAAATTAATGTTGTAATCAATAACCTCATGTACAAATCTTGGCATATGATTCTAATTGTTTCTGAAGAAACCCTCTTAATGCCTATTGAATAAGAAAAAGAATTGGTGGCTTCTGTGCCTTCATAAACATATATATTATCCAAAGGTCAAATATGTCATTGTACCAATATGTTTAATACAAGAGATAAGAAACCAGATCAGGAGCTGAGCTACCGAGGCCACAAGCAAGATGCTGGTGGCTGTGGGTCCCTATGGACAATCTCAGCCAAGCTGCTTCAATCGTGTGAAGATGGGCTTTGTGATGGGTTGTGCCATAGGCATGGTGGCCGGGGCACTCATAGGGACCTTTTCCTGTCTCAGGTGAGGGGGTCGGGTGGTAATCTCTGGGCGGGACTACTGGACCTTCCCACCCACACCCCAGTCGGCCGGGACCCTGAACTGAGCCGATTTTTTTCACTTCTCCGCCTGTCCTTTAGTGAGAGAGACCCATTTCCTAACCACCTTCAGTCCGCAAGGGCAGGTTGGAAGCGTCATAGCTTAATCTGAGTTTAAAAGTGCTTTCAGGCTCTTTACCAACTTGTTCTGTGACTTTAGGCAAGTTAGATACTGAGTTTCCTTAGGTGTAGTATGAAAACAGTTAACACCTGCCTTATAGAACTGTAATCAGCAGACTTTGCACACTATGTGGCACATACTAAATGCTCAGTAACTTTGTAATACTACTGTTATTTTTTGTTGTTGTTGTAATTTGGCCGGGGGTGGGTTCGAACCCGCTACCCTCTGTATATGGGGCTGGCACCCTACCCACTGAGCCACAGGTGCCACCCACAATTGGGGACAACAAAACAAATTTGTTGAGCAGTTTATTATCCTGGGAAACAGGATGCAGAGATAATTCAGATAAGCGTTACACTCTGAAGGTCATTTCACATTTTCACATGTTTTGTTTTGTTTTGGGGGTTTTTTGTTTGTTTGTTTTGTTTTTTTGTTTTTTTTTGAGACACAGTCTCACCTTGTTGCCTTGGTAGAGTGCTGTCGCATCATAGCTCACAGCAACTGCAAACTCTTGGGCTCAAGTGATTCTCTTGCCTCAGCCTTCCCTAGGAGCTGGGACAATAGGTGCCCGCCACAAGGCCTGGCTATTTTTAGAGATGAGGTCTCTCTTGCTCAGGCTGTTCTCAAACTCCTGAGACCAGACTCAGGTGATGCACTTGCCTCCACCTCCCAGGGTGCTGAGATTACAGGTGTGAGTCACCTGTGTCCAGCCTAAAAGCTGTTACTTTCATTCTCCCAGTGTGTTAATAATTTACTGAGAACTTTACATTAACCACTGAGCTAAATACTATACTGGTGTAAAAAAAAAAAAAAAAGATCTTGTAGACAATCTTGGGATGTCCATTTTACATTCGACACAGACTGTAAATTGCAGGAATGGGTCTTGAACCCAGGCCTGACTCCAAACTCATTAACACCCCAAAACCAGCGAGATAACTGTCTCTATTGAAACATACATACCTTGGAGGCAAAACCAGCCCTAAAAGCTGGTTTCCCTGCCATGTACTTTACTTTGCACCTGTTGCTTCCTACAAACTGCAAATTGATATTTGTACCATAAGAAAAAATGACCTAGATAACTGTTGGGTTCTTTTCCTTGTCATTACCCAACTAAGGTGGGACAAGCTAATATCCAGACAAGTAACAGATTCAGAATGCCAGTGCTTTGCTCATCATTAGGAGACTGAATGGGGCAGTTAATACTCTTCCCTGTGTTTTTGTTCCCAACGGCCCCATCTTGGTTTCCTCCTCAGGATCGAAATGCGAGGTTGGGAGCTGATGGGCGGCACTGGGAAAACCATGATGCAGAGTGGTGGAACCTTTGGCACATTCATGGCCATTGGGATGGGCATCCAATGGCAGTGGCTGCTTACTACATCTTCTCATCAATCCCAGCCCATATGATATAATAAAACAAATTCTTTGATTAAAAAAAAGAAAAGAAAATCAGATCATGGGAACATATTGGTCAAAGGGCATAACATTTCAGTTAGACAGGAAGGATAAGTTCAAGAGACCTATAAGACATTCATATCTATAGGTGACTGCAGTTCACCTACAATAACAATATATTGCAGACTTGAGAGATACTATGCATTAATAAGAGAGTAGATTTTAAGTGCTCTCATTGCAAAATGAAGTATGTGAGGTAATACATATGTTATGTAACTTAACTTAGCCATTCCACGATATCAAAACATCATGTTGTATGCCATAAATATATACAATTTTTGTCAATTAAAAAATAAGTTTAAAAGAACAGATCAGTCTTTTGGGGAATCAAACCTCATCAAAATTCTCTGTTTTGGGCAGTGCCTGTGGCTCAAAGGAGTAGGGCACTGACCCCATATGCCAGAAGAGGCGGATTCAAACCCAGCCCCAGCCAAAAAATGCAAAAAAAAAAAAAAAAAAAAGAAAGAAAATTCTCTGTTTCCAATGTTTCATGATTCATATCAGTCTCTTTTCTTACCCTTTTTTTTTTCCCTGTCCCAAAGATCTTGTGTAGAATCAAAAGAGAGACAATGTGGAGAAACATCTAAGCTATGGAATAAGCTCAGTCCTGGAGAGCAAATGGATATTTAGTCGAAACCACTCAGATATCTAAAAAGTTTTCATCTTTCAAGCCATTAATCTAACAATTTTAACTCACTTTATTTTTAACTTAATAAGAGATTTATGAAATCATCGTACTGTATTCTGCACAATCTATGGAACTCTAATGAGCTGCAAGAGATTTTGAAACTCTGTTAACTCAGCACTAGTTGAAAAACAATTAAAGCTACCTTACATCTCTGGAAGCCCAAGTGAAATTAGAAACATTAGGGATTTAAACACAGCCTTTAGCAGAGATCTTAGTCTCTTCCCATGAGGCGGATAAGATGAAAGGAGATGCGGAGGCAGGAACACAACCAGGTATATAGGACGCTCTCAATAAATACTTTTTAAATAAAACAATAGCCAGAAAGAAAAAAAATCAAGACTCTAGGTACATCAAAGCAGTCATGTTTAAATCAACTGGGGAAAGTAGTATATTTACTGTTTCCTGAAGAAATGTCAAAAGTGATTAGCATCAACTTGGAAGGAACCTCAAGGTCCAACCCCAATTCAACATGAAAATTTATTTGCTTTCTTCCAAATTTTATCTTTTCTTGATTGAGGGAGTGCTAGAATGATGAATGAGGCAGGAGAAACTTAGGAAAAATGCAAAGTTGGGAAAAATTGGATTTATTCCTTCAGTCTTTCAAGTGTTTATAAATCATTCATTCAACTACCATATACTGAGCACTTGGTATATATGAGTGACCATCCTTTAACTTAATAAAACCTCTTCTCACAAAATAATAGTAAAAAATTTAAAAATTCATAAATACATAAAGAAAATAATTACAATTATATAATGTCCCACCACCTAGATACAATCACAGCTAATATTTGAAGAGTGTTTCCTTTCAGTCCTTTTTTTTTTGAGACAGAGTCTCAAGCTGTCACCCTGGGTAGAGTGCTGTGGAATCACAGCTCACAGCAAACTCCAACTCCTGGGCTCAAGCGAGTCTCCTGCCTCCGCCTCCCAAGTAGCTGGGACCACAGGCGCCTGCCACAATGCCTGGCTATTTTTTGGTTGCAGCCGTCATTGTTGTTTGGCAGGCCCAGGCTGGATTTGAACTCACCACCGTAGGTGTATGTGTCTGGTGCCTCACCCACTTGAGCCACAGGTGCCGAGCCACTTTTCAGTCTTTTTTAATTAGATTCTTTAGTAATTAGGATTCTATTATACACAGATTTTTTTATTCTTAGGGTTTTCATTTCACATCATTTTCGTAGATAATGAAAACATTTTAAATATGATTTCATGGCTCCATTTTATTCCCTCAACTGAAAATGTGATATTCCCTCCCAATGCATGCACTACAGCATATGTAATCTTTCCTCTCTTGTTGGACATTGAAGGTTTTTTAGCATTTTACTATTATGGAATTGCAAATTATTGCTTTTTACATAAATTTTTTTGTGCCGTTGATTATTGCCATAGGAAATATCACCAGAATCATAATGCCTGGACCAAGCAGGTCATGATAAGCTCTACAGCTCAGCACTATCTAGTAGAACATTCTGCGGTGATGAAATGTTTTATATCTGCACTGTCCAATATGGTAGCTAATAGCCATATGTGACTACTATCACCTGAAATGTGGATAGCACAACTGAAAAACTGAATTTTTAATTTTATTTGATATTAATTAACTTAAAGTCTCATGAGGCTAATTGCAACAGTATTAGACAACACAGCACATAGCTAGTGTGAGGTCTTATTTGACTTTTGGAGACTTCAGTAAAATGATCTCACATTCTGGTTCCATAGCCTGGAGTCAAAGAATGTACTCAGTGTGAAGATGATAATGATGATTTTGTTTATGCCTCTTGAACTGTGTCCTGTTGTCATGCTGTGTGGTCTCAGCAGACATGAAGCAAGCTATGAGCAAGACTGGATTAGTTTTATGAAAATAAGCCTTATGTATGTATAGTGAATCTGGAAAGAGGCTATTTTGTTTCTAGAAGGTTAGATGTGACCTTCCCTCACTCAGACATTTTGATCTCACATTGTGTGTGTATTGGTGAGGCTGGGGGACTTCCCTCTACATCTTGCCATAAAATGCTAATTAATTTACCCGCATGATGCCTGGGTTGGGAATACACACCCATTATTGATATTTTTCAATATAATGATCACTCAAAACATATGAACTTTCCAAGTTTCTTAATTTCTTCCAGTCAAAAGGTAGTACTGACACCTTCCCACTATTAATATCTGTAAGTGTTCACCTTAGTGCAACATTTCCCAGCACTAGTATTATTTTTTACATTCACAAATTTCATGGATATAAATTTTAGATCGTTGTCATCTAAATTTGCATTTCTTACATTTCCCTGTGCAAAATGTTATTACAGCTCTTTTAATAAGTTTTCTCTTGACCCCACACCTCCACTTCCTGTGTTATCATCTCGTTTCTCTCCTCCTCTTAACAGCAAAACTCTTTGAGATATCTCTGCTCTCTCCTTCCAGTTTCTCTTTTCCCTTTCTCTCTTGAACTCATTTCAAGCAAGCCTTTAGCAGCTCCACACACAACACAAGAAGAGCTCTTGTCAAGGTGACCAATGCCTCCATGTTGCTGAATCCGGTGGTCATTTTTAGTCCTTATCACATTTGACCTAACAGCAGAATTGATATAATCACCCCTCCCTTCTTGAAATACTTTCTTCTTCTGGCTTCTTGGACATCTTTTCATTTGTTCACCTCAGTGGTCATTTTTTCTAAAAACCACCTCCTTGTTTCATTAATTTTCTGAATGACTCTTTTGTTTTAAATTTCACTGATCTCTGATTTAATTTTGGATATTTCCTTTCTTCTGCTAAGTTTAGGCTTACATTGTTCTTTTTACGATTCTATCAGATGGCTTATGAGTTTCTTGATGTGCTCTCTTTCTGTTTTTCAGATGTAGGCATCTAAAGTGATAAATTTTCCTCTCAGGACTGCTTTTGCTGTATCCCACAGGTTTTGTTAGCTTGTGTCTTCATTTTTGTTATGCTCAAGGGAGTTAATGATTTCCTATTTCTTCCTGCACCCAACTGTCATTCAGCATAAGGTTGTTTAATTTCCACGTCTTTGTGTGGAGTTGAACATTTTTGTTGGAGTTGAGTTCCATCGTTAATGTCTTGTGGTCTGAGATGATACAAGGTAAAATTTCAATTCTTTTCATTCTGTTGAGGTTTGTTTTGTGTCCTAGGATGTGATCAATTTTGGAAAATGTTCCATAGGCCTATGAGAAGAATATATATTCTTTAACTTTAGGATGGAGGGTTCTATATAGGTCTATCTATCAAGCACAGTTATTCTAGGGTCTCATTTAAGTCCCTAATATCTTTTTTTAATTTCTATTTAGAGTATCTGTCCAGCTCTGTAAGAGGAGTGTTAAAGTCCCCTGTTATTATGGTATTATCATATTGCTCAGACTAAGTAAGATCTGTTTCAAGAATCTAGGAGCATTTAAGTTGGGTGCATAAATATTTAGAATTGAAATGTCTTCTTGTATTTTTCCCTTGACCAATATGAAAGGTCCATCTTTGTCTTTTTTTACTTTAGTTGCTTTAAATCCTCTTGTGTCTGAAAATAAGATTGAACCCCTCTTTTTTTCTGAATTCCAATTACCTGAAAAATTATCTTCCAACCCTAAACTCTGAGTTTTAATTCACCTTTGAGGCCAGGTGTGTTTCCCGCAGACAGCAAATGGATGGCGTGTGTTCTTTAATCCAATCAGCCAGTCTATGCCTCTTCAGTGGGGAATTTAAGTCATTAACATTTATTGAGATAATTGATAAGTGTGGTAGTGTTCTATTCATCTTCTTTTGCGAAAGTCCATTGCTTAGTTTTACCTTTTGCATCATTGGTAGAAGCTATGTTCTGTCCTTTAATTTCTAGGTGCTTACTTTGCTGGTGGTCCATTGTGATGGTCAGTGTGTAGAACAGGTTAAAGTATTTCCTGTAGAGCTGGTCTTATTATGGCAAATTTCTTCAAGGTTTGCATATCAGTAAAAGATTTGCTTTCTTCATCAATTTTAAAGCTTAGCTTAGCAGGATATAGAATTCTGGAATGGAAATTGTTTTGTTTAAGTAGATTAAAGGTAGATGATCATTGTCTTCTGGCTTAAAAAGTTTCACTGGAGAAGTCTGCAGTCACCCTGATGGATTGCCCCTGTAGGTCAATTGGCACTTACTCCTGGCAGCTTGCAAAATCTTTTCTTTTGTCTTGATTTTGGACAGGTTCATCACAGTGTGTCTTAGAGAAGCTATTTTTGAACTGAGGTGACCTGTGGTCCAATATCCCTCTAAAAGGAGTGTGTCATAATCTTTGGTGATATTTGGGAATTTTTCATTTATAATATTCTCTAGTATGGCTTCCATTCTTCTGGGGCATTCTTCTTCCCTTTCTGGGATACCTATAACTCATATGTTTGAACACTTCATTAAGTCCCATAATTCTGGCAGTGGACGTTCTGCTTTCTCTTTTTTTCTGCCTCTTTAACTATCTCCATTATCTCAAGAACTTTGTCCTCTACCTCTGAGATTCTTTCTTTTGTATCATCTAATCTGTTGTTGATACTTTCTATTCTAAAGTGACCAGACCCTCCCCCCTTTTGGCCGGACAGTCTTGATTTTTAACAATTTGTCCCGCATCCCGCGGCATTTTTTAAAAGTCCCGATTTTTGGAAAGAATGCATGACAAGCTAGGGAAGGGTGGGAGAATGGGAAGGGAATGTACGGGTTTTTGGCTGCTGAAAAGGTTAGTGCAACTCCATTTGGGAATGAAGAGGTTAATGTAACTTCATTTGAAATGAAAAGGCTAATGTAAACTCCCTACTCCCCTCCTGGGCAAGGTCACCAGGTGGAATCAGTATCAGAAGGATACTGGCTCCCTCCCTCGCTTCTAGGCAAGGATAATTAGCTCAGAAGGAGCCAAACTGTCTGGAACAAACAAGGAGCCCCCCCCCACCCAGGGTCCCTAACTATAAACAGCTCAGCCAATAACCCCCAACCCCCCACCCCCGTCAATGGTATCCCACTTTACCAATGTTAAAATCTGGTCACCTTATTCTATTGCATCAAGTTCCCTAATTGAGTGCTTCAATTCCTTCAGCTCTGCTATATCCTTTCTATATTCTTTATACCATTCATCTCTTATTTGATTTTGTTTTTGGATTTCCTTTTGGTTATTTTCCACTTTCTCAGCAATTTCCTTCATTGCTTTTATCATCTGTATTTTAAATTCTCCTTTGTCATTTCTAACATTTCTTTATAGGTGGAATCCTCTTGCAGTAGCTACCTCATGGTCCCTTGGGGGAGTTGCTCTGGACTGGTTTTTCATGTTGCCAGGATTTTTCTACTGATTCTTCCTCATGAGTGTTTTCTTTTATCTATTTCCTTGCCCTAATTTTCCTTTCACTTACTCTTGCTCTTTAAGTTACCATGCCTCTGGCCCAAGATTTTGATGAGTCCTTTTGGTACAGGACTAAAAGGATGAGAAAATTCAATTTTCTCATTGCAAGAAGGGAAAAAAGATTTTTGAAAAAGAAAAAAGAGAAAGGAGAGGAGGGTGAGTAAAAGGGAATAATAACAAAAGAAGAGAGGCACAGAAAGAAGGAAACAGGAGTAACAAAAGTGTACAGTAGGGTAGTTTGACCCACACCTTAAAACCCCCCAACCTCTGGGGGTGCTGGGTGGTTCCCTTAAGGTCAGCGGCTCTTTGCCATGGTACCCCATCTCCACCAAATAGAGAGGAAAGACAAAAGTACCATAAATCAAACCAAAACAAGCAAACATAAAACCTTACAGGATAAAATTGGGGGGAAAACCAAATAACAGGGGCAGAAACACTACCAAAAATGAACTTCTTGTTATTAAAGAAGGCAACAATGGAAAATTACATTTAAACTAGAAAAATGAAGAAATAAAAGAGAAAAAAATCTAGGAGAAAATGTTGAATTTTTTTTAAAAAGCAGTATATAAATCTTGCTGAATATTGCCTGGGTAACAAGTGATCAACTGGGGTATGAGATACTAATCACAATGCTAATATGGCTATATGAGATGGAGACTGGAGGCCTCTGCTGACTTCTTTGCTCCCAACCCAGACTCTGGGTTGAGGGTCTGATTATCTCCTCAGCCCACTCAAAAGACATTTTAAACTGTTAGCCTTGGCTAAGCAGAAGCTTTCCATGGAAAGCACTTGTTGCTGGGATCTCTCCTCAAGTGGCTGCCCACTTATCCGGTGTGCCAACACCAGCCTCACTCTATGCCCCTGAAGGCCAAGGCTACAAGGCAGCCCTCCTACTGCCAAACACTAAAAGCTCTGCTCTTCCCCAGCATCTCAGTCCTGGTTTTTGGCGCTGTTCACAGTCACTAGATCACTCACCCAAGGTCTCCCAGCCCAAGCCTAACTCTGTGACCCTGACAGTGGAGCCTGCAGGACAGTTCTCCCACAGTGGCTATAGGCACAGCCCACAGCTGAACAATGTCAGCTCCATCAAGCCCAGCAGCTCAGTCCCAGACCCTGGACAATGCTTAAAATCACCCACACTTTTGCCCAAGTTCTCCCAAGGTAATTCAACCAGGTGCCCAAATCCCAAAAAACAAAACAACCCACAGGGAAAGCCTTCCCTGCCTGCAATCTTACTGCTATTGTAGTTACAGCTGAGGCAGCCTCAAAACAAACACAACCACTTGCCACTTCTCCACTGCTTTTGTCCTCCTCCTGGAGTCCAGAAGTCCCTCACTGTCTCCCTGCATCCCTAAAAGGATGATTCTGGGCAGAGCCCACAAGCCAGAGATGCCTTGAGTCTTCTCTCCCCAGTCTCACCATGCCCGGTTGCAGCTACCATCTTGCTCCCTCCCCTCCTCATGAATGGCCTTTAATTCAAAATATTCTTTATGTCAAGTAGTCATATTTTGGGGTAAAATTTCCTTAGCTCTTTCAATAACAATGGTATCCTTACAATGGAGCCTCCCAGGCCAACAGACTCTTGTCCAGTATGCCCTGACTTAGAGTCTCAGAGATGGGACAAGGACAGTTACCCCGGTGACTGGAGGCCTGGAGGCTCATGTTCACTGGCTCCCAGACACTCTCAGGCTTCACCCCACAGTCTTAAAATGTCTTCTGCCCATGTCTAAAGAGGTATCTTAAGGATGAATGAAAGCATGGAAGTAATGATCAGTTGTCTTCCTCCACAATCATTACAAATAAGCATCATTAGAAAACTATGATATAAACTTCTTCACCTATGCACATGGCAGAGGTCTTCTGCAAAACAGACCTTTAGCACCACCAGTACAGTAGATGGGACTCAGAAAGAACAGTTCTTTGCTTAAAGTAGGATTCTGTGTGTACTCACTTCTCTAGTAAGAAGCAAGAAAGCTCATTTATACTCACTGAGTGTGTCAGAACATTACAGGTGTAATTAATTCTTCAGAAAGATTGAAAGCTGGAGTCCAGGTCCAGAGGATTCTGGAGGCTGTGGGCTTTGGAGAAAGAGAGAGGGTTTTGCACATCCCTCTGACCTGCAGGATAGGGGCTAGTCTAATGAAAGGGGGGGGTCACTCAGCCATTCATTATAATCTTAGAGTCTGCAAGAGCTTTCCTTTGGAGATGACAGACCATTAGCTCAGGCCAATTAATACCATGACCCAAGATGTGGTATTCCCAGTCATGCATTCTGGATCCTCCTCTTTAGCCCACGGTGACCTTAAGACTTCTTTGCAGTCCTCTAGAGGAATCAGCTCACACTAAAAAAAAAAGCCTTTTGGGTGTTCTGGAAAATATCACTGGGGCCCACAGGGCAACTTCACAATAGCACTTTGACTTTACTGTTTTCTCACATTCTCCTTTCCTGATGCTCTGCCTGGGAAGGCTACGGGGGCGGCTGTGCTCTCTGTCTCTCTCTCTCACCCACAAGATGGCCATTCTCACTGCAGCCCTCTCCTCAATCCTGTACCCTCCCAGGGCCAGGGCTGCCCACTGTGGTGGGCAACGGCAGGGAAGTCCAGCTACCTGACCCCTGTGCCACCTGTCATTTCTAATCCCTCCTAGAGCTCACTCAAACGCTCTCTTTAACATGATCCAGTTTTTTTAAAGAACATACTTCAATCTATATTTTTAATTTTTAATTTTCTGTGCTTTTAAAATCCATTTGAGCAATTCCCGTTGAATGCCTCTGCATTCTAGTCACAGAGGGGATTCTGGGGCCAGACCTTGGGGTTAGGATCATGGCTTCACAAAGTACTGTGTGACTTTGAGGGAGTTACTTAAGTTCTCTGAGCCTCTCTGTTTTATTTATAAAATGGTGAAAGTGATGACAGCACCTGACTCTTAAGCAGGGAACGAATTAGTGCATAGGACACATGCATAGCAGTTCTGGCTGGAGTAAGTATGCACTAAGCATTAAGCTGCTATATGGTCGGCACCTGATGGACAAGATAAGCAGAACAGAGGAGCAGCAAACCCTCCAAATAAGGTCATGGTGCCATAATGGTAGAGGTGTAGGATGCTGAGGGTTACCTCAGCCACATTCAAGAAGGAAAAGCTTCCAGTAGGGAGCAATCAAACCAAGCCCAGACCTCCAGGAGAAGGACAGCATTTGTGTAGAGCCCCACAGAGAAGGGAGCAAATGAAGTATTCAAGGCCAGGAAACTAACACAGCAAAGCAGAGCACAGGGTAGAAGGGTGTCCCACAGGCAGTGGGAACAAAAACAGGTGGTCCTGTGAGCCCTACTCTGAGCATGGTGGGAGCCCCCTCAGGTTGACACCAGGATTGCATTTTCATTTCAGAAAGGTGGCCTGGCTGCTATATGGAGAGTGAGAGCATACCTTTTTATTTTGTTTTTCCATGTTTGACTGTGACCCCAAAAAGTAAAGCATGCTACATCACAGGCAGAAACAGGTCTACATATGAGGGGAATAACACTTGCCCATTCTTTAAGAAGAATAATGTGAGGGTATAGCATCACAGGTACCATCACAGGGCCAGGTTTTGCAAGGTAACAGGGGACCCGAAGTTCAAGCTCATTAGCTTCAGAGTAAACCACTTCTGATTACAAACCCAATTCACCCACATCACATATGTCACACACACACACACACACACCACACATACTGTGCACACACTACACAAACACCGCATATATACACATGTACAAATATCATGATTCTTTTAGGCAGTCAGCTAGATACAGGCAGGGCCAATGGTTGGTATGGTTAGACTATTTTGAATTGGTTTGGGTCTGGCTGACCTGGGCTATTATGGAAATGAGGCTGATTAAGACCCTGCAAGTAGGCTGCTTTCAAGACTTTGCAGGTGGTTTTTTTTGAGAACAGAGCTAATTAAAACCCCGAGAGACTTTCAAAAAGCAGCTGGTAGTCCTCAAAATTGTGTATAAAACCTCAAACCACACTTTCCATGGGGCCTGCAGTCACTAGGATGGGCCCCAGATTGCTATGCAGGTCATTAATAAACTTTCTTTTCCTTGCTAAAACTTTACTTGCTCTTTTCAATCATATTAGTGACTGCCTTGAGCCACCATGCTGGTCCAACACTGCCACACACACACACACAAATGCCACATGCAGCACACAAACACCACACACACCACAGATGCCACACACACACACATGCCACCCACATCACACAGACTTGAAACACATTGATACTTCTCCTAACTGTGCAGTATACCCTCTGTTATTTTCTATTCCATTCCATTCCATTTCCTATTATTTTTCTTAATGGTGTCTGAGACTCACTAAACTGATTTCATGATGCACTGAAGACCTGAAAGGAGATAAAGTGAGCCCACAGCAGCTGTGAAGTGGCACTCTGCTCTGTGGTCTGCCCTGGCCTCTCTGCAGTGTGGGCTGAAAACCACCTGGGCCTCTGCCTGAGACAGAGGCCACCTCACCATCTCATCACCACAGGTCCCAAGAATGGGAGAAGTAAGCCTGGTCACCTGCCAGGGCAACCAGTAAGAGAGGCCTGTCATTGTATTTACACAGCTAATTTTAACCTTCCCCATTTTTTGTTTTTAATCACCCTGTCATTTCACAGTGGCCTGTGGGTTTCCTTTTCCTTCCTCAAATCATTGTTTTTCAGACTGCAACTGGGTCAAAGAATCAATTTTCTGAGGCCCAGACAGCATTAAAGAAGAAGGCAAAAGAAAAGAAATGGAATGGGATGGGATAGGATAGGATACAGTTAAATAGAGCAGGGCCCCTGGCACACAGTAAGGATTAGTACTGATTTGGGGGCATGTGCATGCATGTGTATCTGTGCGAGTGTCTGTGTACTGGAGTTTAATTTTCTTCAGCTGTCAAACCAGCTATTAAATAGACGAAGTTGTAAGCACACGGCGTAATCAGTCATGTTTGGTGATTCAGACACAGAAGTACAGAATGGAGCAACTCAAGAAATTACAGGATGAAAAATACTCCAGAAGACATCCAAAGCCCACAGCCTGTAGCTGAATCTGCTTGATGATGACTCAGAGCTGAAGAGTTCATTCATCTGGACCATTTTTTCCTGGTTAATCTTCAAATTAATGATTGTTCATAATATCGTTTGGAGCAGCCACTGAGACTGGGGCCTGCACTAGCCATGACTCACCCCTGAGAGTCACTTCAGAAGGCCTTGTGCCAATATCTTTTCCTTCTTCATATGTGCCCAGGCCAGCAGTGTGGCCCCTGCCCAAAACCTATGGAGATTCCCTTCTGGAATTTCCCTCAAAGCTACCACTCAGTTCTTAGTCCACCTCTCAAGAGTTTTCTGAGTAACATTAGCAATACTAGAATGCATTGATTGAATTTGTCTCTTAAAAATGACCACAAAAAATTTTTTCTCAACTAAAATTTATGACAAGCAGTCTTAATTTGATTTTTTTCTATTTTGTATGATTTCTATGAAAATTATAACAAAATTATAAAGTTAAGTTTTATGTAAGTGCCTTTTTAATGAATTGCCTTTGCTAGGTAGCATTAAACTTTTGTAAATGATACTGTCCTAGAAAACCCAGGATGTGCAGTCAGCATGTTTGAATGTATGTATCTTATATATATCTGCATACACAGAGGGGCACCCACAGACCCAGCCCATGCTGGGTCACGCAGCTCCGCACATGCCATTGACCTCACCATCACTAAGGTCCTGGTGTGGCTTCTCCGTAGACTCAGTACAACTGGGCCCCTGCTCCCCTAAACACTCTCTTCTCTGGTCTTTCTCCTCCCTCTTTGACCACTTTACAACTTCCTTTACAAGCTTCTCTTCCTCCACAAAATCTCAACATTGAGACAATGCTAAGCCCTTTTACCTTTTGATTCTAGTTTCTCTCTAGGCTATAAGTTCCCAAGGGGAAGTGGCATTAGGAAAACTTGTGAGGGTGGCTTTCATTGTCAAAGTGATGGGCACTGTGTTACTAGTGTTGAGTGGGTAGGGGCAGAGAGGCTCAACAGAGGATACTACACTAAAGAACTTTCCACCCCCAAATACCAACACCTGCCCTCCATCGAGAAACACTGCCAAACCTGTCCTCTAACACTGGTATTTCACTTAGACATTGGATAGGCACATCAAAGTCAACTGCAAATCTGTTTCTCCTCCAGAATGTCCTTACTCAGTGTTCAGCATCACTGTTCAAATAGGTGCTTAAGCAAAGGGAGTCATTTGTTTTCAGACATCCCTCAGCGTTCATGAAAAATTGGTTCCAGGTCCCACACAGATACCAAAATCCAAGGATGCTCAAGTCCCTTATATAATATTATGTGTTTGCATATAACATATACACATATGGATGCTTTAAATCATCTCTGGATCACCTAATACAATGTAAATACTATATAAATTGTTGTTATATTTTAAAATTTGCATTTTTTTCTTCTTGCATTTTGTTTTGTTTGTAATACTTTCTACCTGCAGTTTGTTTAATCCATCAACATGGAACTCAAAAATATGGGTGCTATGGTGCCCAGCATAATGGAAACTCAGCAAATATTAAATATATCCAAGTTCTAGTTTTGACTAAGATGTTGGATCAGGAGGAGTGTCAGTCCCCCAGGATAAACCCAGGAGGATCTATGAAGAGAAAACTGACAAAATTATGAGAATACTCATGGGATGTGTTGGAAGGAGCTGTTGGGAAGAGCAAGGGGCTCTGGCCAGGAGCAGGATTGGTGAGATGGCCATGGACAGGGTAAGACATGAAAGGAACTGTTGATTTGCCCTGCTCTGATGTTGACTCACAACTGTGGTCCAGATGTCCCAGGAGTAAAACCCAGGCATCTTAGAAGTCCTGTGCCAGTGAGGAGCTAGAAAAACAGAAAGATAGGGATGAAACAAACCCAAGCAGTTGCTTCCTCCTCTGGTACCTCCCTTTTCTTTTTTTTTTTTTTTTTTGGTACCTCCCTTTTCAAACCCCCCAGGCAAGAAACTGTAATCCAAAGAGTATTTCTTCCTAAATCTCCCCCCTTAAAAAATGGTGTGCTGACTGAGGAATTGTTTTGCTGGATTGAAGGCAGTTGCAGGTGTCTAGGACTGACCTGTCGCCACCTTGTCTCCCTATGGACTTGAACCCAGCCTTTTCCCATAGGCATTGCTTGACAGAGAAGTCAATCCCCCTGGATGCTGCCATGGAAAATGAGCCCACAGGTGGAAACAACAAAACAACTGAAAAGCATAACCATTTTATATCTATATGCTGCATTATAGATTCCATCAGAAGCAAAAAAATGTTGGAAAGGCCCAAAAAAAATTAAAATTAGCCTAATGAACTTATTAAGAAATAAGTAGAAGTGAAACAATAATAAGGCAACATTAAAATGGAACCAACAATAAGAAATAAAAAACAGGCCAGACATGGTGACTCATGCTTGTAATCCTAGTACTCTGGGAGGTCAATGTTGTGGATTGCCTGGGCTCAGGGGTGTAAGACCAGCCTGAGCAAGAGCAAGACTCCATCTCTACTAAAAATAGAAAAATTAGCCAGAAGTTGTGGTGAATGCCTATAGTCCCAGCTACCACGGAGGCTGGGCCAAGAGGATCACTCGAACCCAGGAGTCTGAGGTTGCTATGAACTATGCCACCATGGCACTCCATTCAAGGACAACAGAGTGAGACTCTGTCTCAAAAAGAAAAAAAAAAAAAAGAAGAAAGAAGGGAAATAAAAAATATAATAGTTGAAGTAAATAACATATTGATGTGAATAAATAGCAGAGTAGCTACAACTCAAGGACAGATTAGTGAGTTGAGGTCCAAATTGAAGAAGTCCTTCAAAAAATGGACAAAAGAAAATAGAAAATACTAGAGAAAAGCAAAGAAACATAGAGGATTTACATACAATTGCTAACATGTAGATAATAATATTCAGAAAGACAGAGAAATAAAATGAAGAGAAGGAAATATTTGAAAAATAATAAAGTTAATTTCCTAGAATTAAAAAAAGAAAGAAAATGGAAATACTTCAGAATGAAAAGACCTATAGAATGACAAAGAGAAAAAATAAGGGAGAAAAATCACATCTAAACACCTTACGGCAAATCATGGGACTATGAAAGACAAAAAAAAAATTTCTGAAAAGACCAGCTGACATACAGGACCAAAACCAAGATTGACACCAGACTTCCCCCCAGTGACAGTGGATCCATGGAGACAACTGAGCCATGTTAGCAAAGCATTGAGAAAAATGACCCTAGAAACTGAAAATATATTTTGCCAACTGCTGTTCAAATATCATGAGATGAAACAAATATTTTTAGGGCCTCGAAACGTGAAGAACATAGAGAAACAAATCAAGGAGTTGCTGTAAGAAACAGAAATAAAAACGATTAAATATCTTAAAAAGGTTAGTAGCTGTCCTTCTTAAAATTCTAAGACCAGGCTCGGCGCCTGTGGCTCAAGCGGCTGAGGCGCCAGCCACATACACCTAAGGTGGCGGTTCGAATCCAGCCCGGGCCCGCCAAACACCAATGATGGCTGCAACCAAAAAATGGCCAGGCGTTGTGGTGGGCGCCTGTAGTCCCAGCTGCTTGAGAGGCTGAGGCAGGAGACTCACTTGAGCCCAGTAGTTGGAGGTTGCTGTGAGCTGTGATGTCACGGTACTCTACCCAGGGGGATAGCTTGAGACTCTGTCTCAAAAAAAAAAAAAAATTCTAAGACCAAAGAATAAGGAAAAATACGTTTACAATTGTGCAGTCTTAAAGTCTAGACCAGCAATATTAATGTTGCTATAGTAATATCATATAACATTAGGATAACTACATGTAATTGTCTGAATCAGAATACCTTTGTAAATAAAAGGTATTATTAAGAATGCTATTAGGACAAGAAAATAAACCAGAATTTTCTTAGGCAAACCAGGATGCATGATCAGTCATGCTCTATAGGATAGATCAGACAAAAAAGAAAAACAAATAAAAAGAAAAATCCTCTCCTTTTCATGAGATTTGAAAAAAAGAAAAAATATATCAGCAAGGTTGGAGAGGGTCCCTGAAAATGATGAAAGGTTTAATTTCCCAAGAATATATAAAGCAAAGATTGATAGAAATATAGGGAAAAATTGATAAATCCAACTTCCCAGTGGCAGATTTCAACACACTATTCCCAGTCTTGATGAGTCAAATAAATGAAAATATTACAATCAACAGGAACAGAAAAGATCTGAACTTCACCTGATGAATATAGTGTTATGCATCCTAGGGTTAAAGTATTTTTTTCAAGCAGTATAAAAAACATACAAAAATCTATCATGTCATAGGCCACTAAAAAAACTAAACAAATGTCAGAGAATGGCTATCACATAAATCAAATTTTCCAGTCACAATGTAATTAAGCTAGAACCCAATATAAGCAAAGAATCTTCAACATTTCCTGGTGGGGGTGTCAATTCACATAAGCAGTTGGGAAAAACCACCATTTCCCAACAAATTCAAATATTTACTTATCCTGTGATCCAACAATTTCGTGCTTAGAATTATACCTGAAATTCTTGCCCGTGTACAAAAATGTTCATAGCACCACTGTTCTCCATGACAAGAACCTGAAAACAACCCAAATGTTCATCAAAGAAACATGTTTTTAAATGCTGTTTTTATCCACTTCCTATTGCTGTATAACGAATTTTGACTTAAAACAACACCTTTTCACTATCTCAAAGTTCTGTAGGTCAGCGTCTCAACATGTCATAGCCAGATTCTCTACTCAGGGCCTTATCACTCTGAAATCAAGGTGTTGGCAGGGCTGCGATTGCACCCTCCTCCCAGAATTCAGTTCCCAGCAGTTGAACTGAGCAGTGCTTCTCTGGTCTCTTGCTGGCTGTCAGCCCAGGCCACTTTTATCTTCCAGAGGTAGCTGGCCGCAGGGCCCTCTCCACAACATAGCAGCTTTCTTCTGTGAGGCTAGCAGGGGAATTTCACCACTGCTTGGGATGTCTGACTTCCTTGTCTCTCACTTTAGACCCAGGATTAGGGCTCACGTGATGAGGTTGAGCTGCCTTTTTAAAGATCCACTGATTTTAGACCTTAATTACACCTGTAAAAATTCTAGCATCACTTAGATCAGCACTTGATTGAATAAGCTGTGCGTTCACTAACCAGGGCTCTGGGATCTCGACCACCGTCTTAGAATGCTGCCTCCTGCTGTGGTCTAGGCAGCTGTCAGATGGAATGGTTAACAGTCACCCACAACAAAAGGGATATGTTAAAAGTACAGTCATAAATATCATAAATTAAAAACAACTAAAATTTTAAAAGCACACATAAGGTCTACACATAGATGCTTTAAAGGAAATAATAAAGAATGCAAGGAAATGCAGAACTGGATTCTGGATGATGGTTGCCCAGTTAGGGGAGAGGCAGGTAGAGCAGATGCTGAAGGGTTAGATGCAGGTTACTGTCAGAGGACGCGCTTTGGGGTTCAGGTGCATTCATAGACGTGATCATACTATTTAGAATAGCTAAATAATAACTAAAAGCAGGACAAATATGGACCAGTTATGACAGAAATCTGTGAACAAAGAATTATGATTTTTCCCATTCTGTACACCTGAGCTCTAATTTTAAATGCTGAAGAAAAGAAAAAAAGACTTGTGAAATGAAAAAACATATTGGAATCATAATAAAATATGTCCTCTGCAGCATAGGGAGAGCAGTTTGGTTTCTGGATGGCACCGAAGAGTCACTGAGTGAATTATCTCCTCAGATTAAACTTGTTGCCCTGGACAACTTCCAACATGTAAGTAGAAATTATCATTTGTTCTTGGAAAAGTCTAATCAGAAGGTATCGGTGATGACCTTCACCCACTCAGACCTCAGTCTACCCCTTATTCCTCCTCCACCTCCTTTGCATCAACATTTAAACGCAGTCAAGTCTCTCCATTTGGGGGAGAAAAAAGGAAAGAATGCAGCAAGACCCCCCTCTCTCTCACACCCACCTCCCGTGGCAACACTATCTCCTTTCCATTTCCTCCCAACAAAACCTGTTGAAAGCACATCTCTTGACACTCCTCACCTCTGTGCAAAACCCGCACTCAACCAAGTTACCAACGTTGGTTCAGACTTGATGCTCATGACATTTAAGTGTTCTTTGACTCTTTCAACCACTTCCTCCAAAAACCCTTGTTCCCTGTCAGGCGTAATAGCATTCTGGCTTTTCCTTCATCTCTCTGAGAACGCCTTTCCCATGTCATCTGCTGGTTCATCTTCCTCTGCCATTGACGACATGGGTTCATAGCTGTGTCTTCACATCCTCAGTTCCTGCTCCCCGATCTCTCTAGAGTAGCTTGTCTGCACTCGCAGCATCAGCTACCACGTGTCCACATCCATCTTTGAGGTCTAAAGCCTCTTCACTCTGGGCAGGAGAAAGCCACTACCCCCAGGAAACTTCTCCAATGTCCCTAACACATCAACCTCTGTATCCCCCAAACTGAAGTCATCATTTCCTCCACCCCCACCTGTATTGCTTAGGGTTCTCCAGAGAAACAGAACCAGTGGTGGTGGGGGGGAGTGTTGAGAGACAGAGAGAGATTGAAATTGACTCCTGAGACAGATTGACTCATGAGATCGCAGGAGTTGTAAGTCCACAAAAGGCTGGAGACCGAAGGAAGAGGTAATGTTGCAGCTTGAATCTGCTGGAGGCAGAATGCCCTCTTCTTCAAGACCTTTTCTCTTAAGGCTGATTGGATGAAACCAACCTCTATTATAGTAGGTAAGTCTACCACTTCGCATGTTAAACACATATTAAGAACACCTTCAGCAAAACATCTAGATTTGTGTTTGACCTAACAACTAGGTATGATGGCCTACCACATTGATATCTGAAATTAACCATCACTAATATCACCTTAGAAAATGGTACCATCATACAACAGATGCCTAATCTAGGATCTGGGGAGTTTGCTTCCTTACATGACCTGAACTTTACACAGCCAAACTAGCACCATCTATCATCCAGCCTCTTATGAGCTGCCTGCCTACTCGGCTAATCCCCAACAAAGGCAGGATCCCTTAGGAATGGGGGAGATCCATGCAGGTGGATCTCCTAGAAGATGGCCATAGGCCACTAGAAGACCCGAGGTACACGAGACACAATTGGTGAGATTTGGGGAGTTTGTAAAACGTGAATCTGCACCTCTGTGGTAACTCACTAAATCACATTCAATAACACTTTTGCAAAATTAACTGATTGCCACAGTATAAAGTCTCTGCAGACTTCAGGAATCACTTGGTTGGCCAGAATGTTCAAGATGAGAAAGCTGGCTCAAATCTCCTCACTTTTTTCTTTCCCTTCAAACACTAGTTGAGCCCATCTCTTGAGCAAGCTCGAGGGATGCTATGGACACTACAAGGCTACAACAACTTTGGAACCCTGGAACCTTCCCCATAAACAGGTGGGTAGAATGAGGATAAGGGCAGAACAAAGCCCCTGATGATGCCACTAGCTTGAAAAGAGAGTGAAAGAGGAAGGAAGTGAGTAATTCTGAGAATCAGAAGTGGAGGAACAAGGTCACATGCGTGTGGCTTAGACCCTGAGTTGAAGTCAGGTGTGATGATGGCAGCTGCCTCTTTCTCAAAATTCAAGGCCAAGAGCTTGCCAGTGCTGCAACATCCTATTAGCAAAGATGGAGAATCCCAAATACAAAAATCCAAAATCCAAATGCTCTCTAATCCAAAACTCTTTTAGCACTCAAAGGAAGTATTCATAGAGAATTTAGGATTTCAGACTTGAGGGTTAGAGATACTATACCTCCAGAGATATCTAGCATGTGCTCCAGAAGAGGCACCTCAAGCACCCCCTCTTTGCTACACTTCCTCCCACCTGCCTGGGCTAAGGAGGAAGCAACCAAAAGAGAGGAGTTAAGTGTGGTCAAACTAAGGTCTGTGGCTTCTCAGTCAGAGACTCAGGGAGGGAACTAGTCCCCACTGTGTTCACATGTGCAAGTTTGAGAGCAAGCTCATAGCTCATCAGGAGCCTCAGCTAGAACTGCCAAGCAGAAGCTAGAACTGAGCATTGGCCTCAGAAGTAACATTGACCATTGAGGTACTCCTGCCAGAGTTGAGATCATATCCAGTTCTCCAGACTCCTAATTTTGTTCTCCTTGCACTGATCTTCTAGGAAAGTAGAAAGTGATAGAGGTGTAGTACTTATGAAGAGAAGGATCAAGCCCACATCAGTACCCCCTCCAGCCTAGAAAAATGCCTTCCCTGAGTCACCTTGCATCATGAATTCATCAACAGAAGAGTATTCCACATTTAGAATGTTCTTTATTCACAAATCCCCTTCGCACACCTTATTCTCCTCAGATAACATTGCTAGAAGCTGTCTTACCCTCTACCTCCATACCTATGCATTCTCTCTGCCTTCCTTTCACCAGTTAAAAGCCAGCAAAGTCCTACCCATATTGAAAAGTTCCTGCATGTGATCCTGGACTTCCCCCAACCCATCTCCATGACTTCATTCCTGCCCTTATCTCCTCTCTCCCCAATTTTCAATATTTCATTCTCCATAGGATCATTCTCAGTAGACTATGAACGTGCCAATTTAAAAATACCCACCCCTCTAAAACAAAGAGATACCACTACATACCTATTAGAATGGCTAAAACTCAAAACTCTGACAACACCAAATTGGGGGAGAATGTGAAACAGAAGAACTTTCATTCATTGCTGGTGAAAATACAAAATGATATAGCTGTGTTGGAAGATAGTTTGGCAATTTCTTACAAGTCTAGCCATACCTTAAGATATGATCCAGCAATTTAAGCAATCATATCTCTTATTTGCCTAAATGAATTTAAAATTTATGTTCACACAACACCTGAACACAGATATTCATGTTGATTTCTATATTTACTTTTATGTCTGAACACATCAACATCTGCATACAGGTTTTTGTGCAAACATCAACTTTAAGCTTGATTCACTATTGCCAAGACTGGAAACAACCAAGGTTTTCTTCATTAAGTGAATGAGGAGCAAACTGTGGCACATCTAGACAATGGAATATTATTCCACATTTAAAAAGAGCTGTCAGGTCATAAAAAAGACATAGAAGAACCTTAAATGCATTTTGCTAAATGAAGGAAGACAACCTGAAAAGGTTACATTCTGTATGACTCCAACCATGTAACATTCTGGAAAAGGCAAGGCCATCAAGATAGTAAAAAGATCAGTGTTGCCAGGGGTTGGGGCTGGGGAACCCTCTGGCTCAAATTTCAGTGAATGGAATAAAGGAGTGCAGAGGATTATTAGGACAGTGTAACAAAAAGGATAGCATTGCCAATAAACTATGTAATGAAGAAAAATAAACTATCTAACAGAAAGAAAAAAGGAAAGATCACAGACCCTTGATTAACCACCTGTAGCTCAATTCCTTGTCTTCAGAATTAACCACCTGTAGCTTAAATTGTTTTATTTGAGAGTTTGTTTTCATAGCTCCTGAAAAGAACTGAGAAGATGGAAGGAGCATGACCCTTTCCCCACATCTGCCAGACCACATTCTAAGGACACTGATAAGCAGCCACAAGCAGAAGAGAGAGAGGAAAAGGAAAAACACAAAGGCGGCCATTTTCACAGCTGTGTCCTGCTATCAGTAGTGATAAACTTTTTTACCCCTTATAATTCCCAATAAAAACACTGTGCCGACATAGGCGCAGCCTGGCGTGTCCTTGGACTTAGAGAGTGGGATGTCCGGCTTCTAGCTTGGAACTTTGGTACTGTCAGCATCCAAAGAGCGAATTAAATATGGGTGATATTGAGAAAGCCAAGAAGATTTTTGTTCAGAAGTGTGCCCAGTGCCATACTGTGGGAAAAGGAGGCAAGCACAAGACTGGGCCAAATCTCCATGGTCTCTTTGGGAGGAAGACAGGTCAGGCTGTTGGCTTCTCTTACATAGATGCCAATAAGAACAAAGGCATAACCTGGGGAGAGGATACACTGATGGAGTATTTGGAGAATCCCAAGAAGTACATCCCTGGAACAAAAATGATCTTCCCTGGCATTAAGAAGAAGGGAGAAAGGGCAGACTTGATAGCTTATCTCAAAACAGCTACAAATGAGTAATAATTGGTCATTGCCTTATTTATTACAAAAGAGAAATATCTCATGGCTTTTTTTATGTGTATCATAATTTGATTGGTTTCATTTACCAGAATTCAGATCATGAATGAGTGACAGAATATTTTTGTTGGACAGTCCCGATTTAACTAAGACTGGCTTGTGGTTAAATGAATATGATCAGTTTTTTGGATTTTGATAGTGATTCCACTTCAGTAAATGCTATCACTGTTTTCCATTACTAAAGATATGTTCAGATTTAATTAGTGATGTTTACCTTTTCACAAAGGTAGTCAATTGCCATCCCAAAGCCTACTGAAGATCGGTTTTATATTAAGATTTATATAACTGATAATGTGAATATATTTAAATACTGGAGAAATCCCCTCACTGTCTCAGAACCAAGCGAGACTCACTGGTGTTTTAATTGGTGTTCATTAGCCTGTTAAAGGTGAGGGCTGGAGAGAAGCTGGCAATGTTTGCTTTGTACTTTTGATCTTTATTATGCCAATCTAATTTCCCTAGATCTACTAAAATGCTGCCTTTTATTTATTGAAAGGCATTTTAGTGTGGTTTATGTGTAATGTCAAATAAAGAATATTTAACAATTAAAAAAAAGAAAGAAAGAAAGAAAAACCAAACTAAGGATCCCTACCACTGCCATTATGGTAACTTCCATTCCATGAAATAGGGATGTAGATGGGGAGAATGCAAAATAGGAGCTGAACCATGTACTGCTGACCAACCTGACACAACTCTGGTAACATTCACATATCGCTGATGGAACATTCACACAATGAATCACCACTGCCATAAAATGGTCTCATGGAAGAGTCCCTTCTATGTTTTTACACTCTACTTTTTTCCTGCTCTTATTTCTATTCTTAACTCCAACATTTTTTAAATTTTCCAACAGTGTTTCTCACATATTCAAAAAAGTAGCCTGGAACCTGCAGAAAAGATGGCAACAACATCTGTGATCTCACTAAGCAGTAAGCACACCTTGCAAAAGAAAGTTGCACTCCCAAGGGGTGTGAGCAAGTGTGATTTTTCTGTGCTACTGACACCCATGTCTGCAGCATCCTGGGAAGCAGGCCTGTGGGTATTTGAAGTGCAATTGTGTGTGACTAAAGCTAAAGACTGATTTTACAATCTTCTAAAACAGGGGTCCTCAAACTTTTTAAACAAGGGGCCAGTTCACTGTCCTTCAGACTGTTGGAGGGCCGGACTGCAGGCCCCAGGATGAGTCGGCTGCTAAGCAGGACAAGCAACGGTGGCAAAAACACCCAGCGGGCCTGATAAATGTCCTAGGCAGGCTGCATGTGGCCCATGGGCTGTAGTTTGAGGACGCCTGTAAAAGGTCTCAAGTGTGATGGATTACACAACCAAAATAGGTTTTTAAAGAAGGGATAAAATGATCATTAACTACACCAATGATTTTTGGTTTAGAAAACGCAATTAAGCCAACTGAAAAACCACAAGAAACAGTGAGTCAAGAAACACAGCGGAACAGGAGATAAATATGCAAAAGACCTATTGCTTTCTTGGAAACCCACAAAAAACATTTAGCAAGTATGAAAAAAAAGTTCTACTTTCAATAGCAACAATGTCAAAATATCCTAAATATCACCTTTTTAAAATACATGGGAATGAAATGAAAGCTATATCATGGTTCCGGATAACAATATTGAACTGATAAAGGTTTAACATAATTACAGTCAAAATTCTATTAATAACAGAACTTTGCTCCTAACTTAGTGAACTATTTCTAAAATTTACCTGAAAGAATAAATTAGATACATTTGGAACAAATTCAAAACTTCTTACTCTCCTTAGTTTATTTTTTCAGAAGATCCCAGGCTGGCTTTTAAATCCTTTGCCTTAGTGTGTAACTGTGGTGTTCTCACACTTCATAACAGGTCTTCATTTTCACAACTTTCTGTCCTTGAGTTGCTTGAGGTCAGGGACATTATCATACATCTTTCCCACTACTCAGCACGAAGCCTGGCTCGGGGAGTACTCAATAAATGTTTGCTGAATAAGCAATTTTTAAACTGGTTGAACAACCGAACCCACAGAACGATGATTAACTGACTGATGTTATCCCAAAGGGCGGGCACCAGTGCCACGCTATTCTCCCTGCCCTACTTTCATCTGCGTTTTCGTCAATGGTTGGGTGAATTTGTGTATGGTACACTTGAGATTTGTGAATGGCAAGAGTCTAGAAGAGATAAATAATAAGCTAGCAGAAATGAGAATGCCTTCAATCCTGATATACTGAAAAGAATGGGCTTAATTTAGAAAGATAAATTCTAGTAATGGCAAATATAAAACACACATGCGCGCACACAGAGCCCTAAGTGAACGAAGGTTGGAGAAAACAGGACAGGAGCAAATTCTTTAGAACAGATTTGTGGCCTTGAAAGCTGCACAGGGAGTCAGCCTCCAAATGCTATAAGAAGGTGACTTTTTTGTGGTCTACATGATCCTCCTAGACTCACCCTGAAAAAGTATTGGAAAGTATAGTGTTTCCAGTTTAATAACAGTCTTCAAGTTTTTATGTTTTATATTTCTTTCGATAAAAATCACCTAATGTCTACCGTTTTAGATATCCATGAAATCAACTCTACTGTGTCATCTATTTTAAGCGGAAATATGATTTTGTGCTACAAAACAATCAACTCTGTGCATCTTGGGAAAATTAAACCTTGCCCTGAAGCTTCCTGTGAGCATGTAAGGACTCGGCCCTACACAAAACTAGACAAGAACTTGGCTTTCAGCCTTTCCCATAAAGATGAAAGAAAGTAGCATAGTTACGGCTGAATGTAGATAAGTAGTCAAGGCACTTGTTCTGTTGGCACATTTCAGTCTTTCTGGAAGGTTCTCAAATATCAAGGTATATAATATGAGGTATTTCCATGAAACTCAAATACGTTTCCTTAGAGGATCCTATCAGAACATACTGGACACTTCCCAGGAGGTGCACTATCTACACCATATCTTAAACCATCGCTTTACCTTTGGGTTCTATTTCTCTCTGTCTTCCATTTATGCGCATAGTTTGCCATCACCAAGGCAGTAGAATGCAAACAATGATATACCAAAAAAAACCTCTTAACTTTACATAAATAAATTAAACCTCAGATTTATTTTCATTTCAGACATATGTGAAATTTGCTGTCTCTAAAAGGGAAGTTTGAATGATAGGCTTCTGATACTTTTTTTCACTATATCCCATAGCTATTATTCATAAGTGATAATAAGCCAAAAAATGTGGGCATCTTCAGACATGTAGGTACCAGTTTGGAAGGCTCTCATAACAACAAACTACTTCCTATAAAGATTTCCACCCACAAATTCCCCTGTGTGGTATGGGGAGTGCTACTGAGAGAGGCAACCTACAATTACACTTCCAATAAATGCAAATGCACAAAATTATTTCTGAACCATTGCCATGGATTTCAGTAATATTTTTTGGTTTACCAGACACATAATTGACTAGCTCAGACTTGACTAAAAAAAAATCAAAATAAATGCTAAATGCCTAGGGTGTTTGTGGAAGAAAATGCCAATAGTGTCATGTGCTACAGATAATTAGCACTATGATACAAAGCAGAGTGCTAGACATCAAAATTTTCCATCTCGACTTTCTCCCTTAATAAATCATTATCTTTTCAGACTGTATAAATGTAACCTAAATATCAAGTGGGATCTACTTTTTCCTTGATTCAAACATCCATCCCGTGGGCTGTGGATGACCAAAAGCTCTCTCTAAAATGTCTAGATATTTGAGTGGGAAAGAGAGCTGGGGAGAGGAGGAGCCAGGGTGTTCACAGGGCTTCCTTGGCTCGAAATGCCTGTCTCTGCTCAACTTACTCATTTCCTGGCTCTTCTTGTTTGTGCTGACCCTGTTCAACCTACATGGAATGAAATCTTTCCCATAATTTTCAACCCCCAAACAATAGAAAACCCTCAAAGAATGAGTGCTCATAGCAAACTTAACTAAAGTTTGAAGAGTTGGAATAGTTTCTGATTGCAGACACAGAAACAACTTCACTAAACATTAAACATTCTAGCTCCTAAGAATCCTTCAAACACCCCACCATCCAGGATTTTCATCCACTCCCTTTATCCTCTGTGGTTTCCCAGTATCACATCATTTCCTGGCTATTCTACTTTTCTTCCCTTTCAAGAATAAGTCTCCTCCTCTGTCCTTTTTTCCTGTGTTGTCCCAACATCACAGCAGCTCTGCACATGTCTAGCCTCCAAAACTAGTACTAAGACCACCATAGAATATTCAGATCCAATATGGTGCTCAGCAAAACAAAACATACCTTCTATTCACAGGCTCCACCTTCCTTGGAAGCTAGTTGTGGTTGATCTTGGTCATTTCCCCCATTTAAATTATGACATATTTGTTTTCAAAACAGTTTGAAGCAGGATTTTAAAGTCTAGAGAAACCAGTTGTTTATGTCTTTGCATGTCATAATATTTTTAAAATATAAAATTCAAATTAACCCAAATATTCAAGCCTGATTGTAGAGGAGCCAGACAATCTCAGAGCAAGATGATTTAGGGCTTGGGGGCATACCCTCAGGCAACTCATCTGCAGGTGTTCCTTGTGGAGAAAGAGCCTGAGCCCTGTAGCAATCTTTAAGCAGGCAGTCATTGTCTAATTCTCCCCTCACCTGTCATGTACTCTCTCAATAAAAGGCTACTGTGGAGGTTGCTCAGGGCTACCTTGCATTCAAGGTTAGCCCATCTCTTGCAAGCTTGTACTTCTAGTCCACATCACACCTGGTTCCTTCCTTCAGTGACCAAGACCAGGGCCTTAGGGGTCATTACACCTGATCTTTGTGTGTCCATGTTGGGTCAGTCCTGGAAGGATCATCATATAAACAGCCAGGGGATTAAGTCTGATTGAAATCTTAACCTGACTTCTCCACACAGTTAGCCATACTGCTCAGTGTCTGGGAGCATACCAGTGTAACATTTTTAAGTGCTGTGGAGCCCATAAGCAAGATGGGAGTATCTTAATGTGAGTGGATTGTGACAGTTAAGAAAACATTTTATCCCGGCTTTGAACTGACTTGTGAGTGTATGAATAGTATCCTAATTACTTTATATTTCAAACTGGTTTTTTGCTTTGTACAGATGTGTGTAGCATTAATTTGCTTATAAATTTTATACTTATATATGGCTTTTATATTTTGTGGTCATGTAATAAATTATGCTTATACAGGTGGGGACAGAATCTCTTATTTTCAAACACTGGCTATCCCATGTCTTACACATACTAGCATCCAATTCTCAAATGTGAAGTGAGTCTAAAGAGCCTCACACATCACCTTTTGTGGTGGGGTTATTGTAATAATAGCAATTTGGGGCTAGTTTTACTTCAGAAAAAAAGAAAGAAGGAAGGTACGAATGGGAGGGAAGGAAGGAAGGAAGGGAGGGAAGAAGGAAGGAAGAAAGGAAGGAAGGAAGGAGGAAAGGAAGGAAAGAAAGGAGGGAAGAAAGGACAAAAGAGTTCCCAGGTTTACTACTTAATAACACCCCCCAAAAAGGAAGGAAGTGGGGAAGGAAGGGGAGAAAGAAAGAAAAAGAGAGAAAGAGAAGAAAGAAAAGAAAAGAAGGAAGGGAGGGAGGGAGAAAAGAGTTCCCCGGTTTACTTTTTATTCCATCTGCCCAAAACTGCATTTCTGGCTAAAGGTATGTCTTATTCACCTTGTTGTTCAACTCAAGATTTAGGGATGCCCTGGAGGCAAAGATGATTGTGAAAGTTTATTCCATCCAGCCCTATGATTCACCAATCTTATGAGTCCACAGTTTGTAATTATACCATAATGGAAGATATTATTTTATGAAATGAAAAGCTATAACTTGTCCAAAAAAAAGGAATATACATGACTGTAAACATAAGATGAATTGGAATGCAAGTTTAACACACACTTTTTAAAATATAAACAGAATTTGAGTGAGTCTTTTTGGATTATTAAAGGAGAGACTAAAAGTTTAATTGATTATTTAGAACATTGGTTTATTGGGAGGATGGGTGGAGGGAGGATGATTGGTGGGATCACACCTATGGTTCATCTTATAAGGGTATATGTGAATCTTTCTAAATGTAGAATATAAATGTCTTAACACAATAACTAAGAAAATGACATGAAGGCTATGTTTTATGAAAATCAGTTTTATGAAAATATTTCAAATTGTATATAAAAATAGCGTACTGTACCCCATGACTGTATTAATGTACACAGCTATGATTTAATTTCAAAAAAAGTTGGTTTATTCTCAATGAATAAATTATCCTAAATTATATCTTTTTTGTTCTTAGGAAATTGAGCCTTTTGAATAGAAAGGTTTAAAAAGTATTTTAGCATAAGTAATATGTATTTGTACTTATTTCCTTTAGTTACTTCAGAAGCATGTATGTTTTAACTTTCCTTTTATAGTTGATACATTTCCACTTAATAACACCCCCCAAAAATTATTAGTGTCACATAAGTACAAGCATCAAAAAAAAAAAAGCAATTTGCCAGTGTGATGAGTAGCTAAATTTGAAACTCAAACACTTTGTGAACCAACTGACTTACGGTAATTGCGCTGTATTTTTCCATCACAGGCAAGCATTTTGGACTATCTTATGATAAATTCAGAGTCCAGGGAATTCCGACGAGATAATGTCATTGACCTTGAGTACAAATAATCAGCAGTGAATATTGTAATATGATAATGTGAAAGTTGCAAGAAGCTCATTCTCAGACTCTATGAGAAAACCTGCTAAATCAACAATAGGGTGAGGCACAGCGTGAACTAAGAGGGCAGAACTTTAAGGCATGTTGCCTAAAATAGAAAAGCTTCTAAATAACTGGGAGATTAAGTGTGAGCCCTCACGCTTAACTGCTGTTAAATTAGTTCAGCATGTGAGCATCTATCATGTATCCATCTCCCCTGCTTCATGTGAGTGACCAGAGGTAAATGTCAACTTTCAGCTCAGTGATTTTCCTTTGGTTTTTCCTTTTGCCCTATTGTATTATTTAAGTCAATTAAATTTTTCACCATTCCCAAAGCACAAAGCTTCATCAAGAGTGCTGTTTCCATGAGCTGCACACTCCACTCAGCTAAGAGACAAATGCCGGCTCTTTAAAGGTGCAAAGCCATTGGAGAAAAAGATCATGTGAGCTACACGGTGTATGTGTATGCCCACAGGCTGCCAAAACCCCCCTTGATATTTGTCAGAAATGCAGTTGTAATTAGGGAGAGCAGAGGAAAATCAACTTCAGTTTGCTAACTGACCCGAGGCATCTAATTTATGTACATGTTCATTTTGTTAAAACATGCAAGCAAAGAACTATTGAAGGCCATATGCCTTTCGTTATGAAAAGCACATTCCTTTAGTGTTTGTAACAAAAGCCATATGGCTTTCTGAAAGTTAATGATATCATAAATATGCTGTAATAGTGGGGAGTGTGGTCTCGCAGTTGCTGGAAGAAACTTTGAGTGCTGGCTTTGAGTCAATTTCTCCATGGATTTGATTCAGAAGCCTGGGGAAGTCAGATGCCCAGGTACCTCAGTTTCCAATATTTAAAGTGAAGGTAATAACAGAGCACCTCAAGGACAGAAGACAACTAGAATGTTTTTCTACAAAGGCAAAAGAAAATATTAGAAACAATAGTTTGGGTTAATAAATGGTGAAACAGTAAAAGATGTTTTTGGAATTTCTTTTTTTTTTTTTTTGGAGATACAGTCTCACTTTGTCACCCTGGATCAGTGGTTCTCAACCTGTGGGTCATGATCCATAGGAACTGTATTAAAGGGCCACAGTATTAGGAAGGTTGAGAACCATTGCCCTCGGTAAAGACTGTGGCTTCAGCCTAGTTCACAGCAACCTCAAACTCCTGGGTTCAAGTGATCCTCTTGCCTCAGCCTCCCCAAGTAGGTGGGACTACAGGCTAGTGTTTTTCTTTTTTAGTAGAGACAGGTTCTCGCTCTTACTCAACTCAATCTACCTGCCTCGCTCAGCCTCCCAAAGTGCTGGGATTATAGGTACAAGCCACTTCACCTGGCCTATTTTCAAAATACTAACTGAATAGTTTACCCAAATTGTCTCTTCCTCCTTCCAGTGCTATTTTCTGCCAGAGTAATTCTTTTGAAACAGAAATCAAATTGTTTATGCCATTGTTAAACATTACTTACAAAATAGCACTTGGACTATGGATAAATGGTCCTTTACAGTCTGCCTCAGCCCGCTGGGCCACCCTCACCTGCACCCTGTCTCTCCCTATCCTGACACTCAGACACACATACCATGTCCCCGAACCCCAGACAGGCAGCACTCATTACATCTCTGACTGCTTTGAAAGTCTGCTTCCGGGACCAAGGATGGCCTTCATCCTGTCCTCCACTTAACTCACAAGCCTGTGTCCGGACCCACACCCACTCCATCCCCAAGGGAAGGTCTATGATTTCCTCAGGCCGTTGGTGGCTTCTCACTCTGAGTTACAACAGCATATGCTTCATGCCTTCTCAAGCACTCTTTCCGTTACACAGTTAATATTTTTAAACACATCCCTCTCTCCTCAACAAGAATATAGGCTCCAAAGGGAAGGGTGTAAGTTCTATAAAGTAGTAGGTGCTCAGTGAATAAGAGTTTACCATCCACTTTTACAAGCCAGAGATAACGAGCTCCTAGACCCAGGGGTCTAGTTTTTCACTAGTTTCTTTATTCATCTCAACCTCTCAACCCTCTCTCTGTAACATTTTTAAATAGTCAGAAAATGATCCCAAGGGACCTGTAATATTCTGAACTAGCAAAGACAGCCTTTTCCACAGTGTTCTCCTTATGATACCAGACAAAAATGAGATTATTTTAGAAAGTTTTTTAATAAGGACTAAAACCAAGAGTTTTCTGGTTAAACTTCAGCTAACCAAAAAAAAAATGAAATGAAACACAGGTATTCATTCCCTGAGCATTCCAGTTAACCAGGATTTCACAGAATCTTCATCCAGTGTGGAGAGTGAAAAGGAACAAGAAGCTCATATGTCCAAGAGACAGTTGCATCTCCACCTTGACATAGACTGAAGACAGTTGGGCTTGCCATAATGACTATACATTGTTTAACATTAAATTCTTATCTCAGTGATACAGAACATCATTCTAATAATCTAACTTTATTTTTTCATTTGGTTTGATTATGTTTCTGGTTTATACATGAAGGAGACAGAAAAAAACCTCTGTCAGATTCCAAGGGATTTGGATTTTGTAAAAACTAGGTATTCAAAGAATCTTCTTTCAAGAACTAAATCATATCCACATGTGCTAAGAGTTCCAAAAAAGTGAAAACATTTATGGCTATGAAATGTACATGTAACTTAGAACAAAATCAGAGAGGACTGTCTGAAGGTCAAAGAGTACATGGCGCAAAGGCACTGACTTCCAAATTCTTTGGGAGCCGTCTCATAGGAAATAAACTTTAAGACCCTATTTGAAGGGAAGGTAACAGAGAAATAATAAAAATAATAAATAAAGGCAGGAGGGAATCACTGATAGTATTAAGCTCCAAAACTTTAATTTCCTCAAAATAGTTTCCAGACAGTTAAAGACTATCTTTCTATGTATGATATTTTCAAGCACTAAATAAAAAGTCAACCATTTGCCTACGTGGTAATTTTTTGGCAAGATACCACTCTCATTTTAAATCACTGTTGATACTAACCCTTTAATGTCCAAGATACCTACTTGCCCAGGAGCCAGGAACATATTCAAATTTTATCAGAACATCAAAGATGTCTTGCCACAACCTGGCCCGGTGCACACAGGACTCTGAGCCATGAGTGCACAGGATTCCTGTGCTTTGATATCCACTTTCTTTTTAGCAGAGCACTAACCAACTGTCTGAAGATTCTCTCCCTTCTTCTTTCTCCATCTATAGGACACAAGGTGTGGAACCATTGCAAAGGAGAAGAAAAGAATATTACTAAGGAAGGTAGTAAGGTGGCATTTCTTGATTCTCCAAATCCTTTTTCATTTTACTAGAAACAGACCCAAACTGGGACTCAGAAGACTGGGGGGTTTGTCCTCAAGCCTGCCTCTCCGCTGAGTCAATGAACCTCTCTGTACCTGTTTCTCTGCCCGCCTTCTACTTTCTTAGTAGTGATATTAAGAGTATGAATTACCCTATTAACTATATGTGAATTTCTCAAAAGGCTATTATGTAAACATTGCCTTTTTATTATAAGCCATGCCTTTATTTGTTCATTCATTTGACAACCAAATTTCAATGCCTACCTTCTAAGTATCAGAGACTGGGTGCTGGAATACAATAATAATAATATCAAAAACACAGGCCTTCCTTACGGATCTAAAGTCTAATGCTGGAGACAAGGAATGATCAAATTATCACAAAAGACAGAATTATAAACAGAGAGAATTACTACATATAATTATCATGATCCAGAAAATACTATATTTCACTATCAAGCTCCTCCTTGTTCCGTAATTTGTGTATCAGTTCATTTTAATCATTGAGTGATTCTTGAAAAATACTTTCCCAGTATAGGCACGTTATTTGTCAGTTAAGGCTCTTAGATAATTAGAATTGAGATTTCCAGATGGAACTGAGTCACCATTTAGTGAAACAGAAGAAATGTTTATGTAGATTTAAAACCAGAAAATAAAAAGGAAAAACTTAAAGAACTTCTGGAAAAATATGGGGCAAGTTTACAGAAAACCCACCTTTCAGTCTTTGTGATATAAAGATCCTACATCTAACCTGAATAACATTGTGTTAAGTGAAATAATCCAAACACAGAAAGACAAATATCACATGATGTAACTTACACGTATATGTAGAATATAAAAGAATCATAGAAGCAAAGAGTAGAACGTTGGTTACCACAGGGAGGGGCTGGAGTGACAGGATGATTCTGGAGACATTGCTCAAAGGATGCAAAATTTGAGTTACAGAGGGGAAGTAAGATATACTGTACAACATGGTGATTGTAGCTAATAATATGCATTGTATACTTGAGAGTAGATTTTGTGTTCCCACCACAAAAAAACAAATGGTAAGTATGTAAGGTAACACATATGTTAACTAGCTCAATTTAGCCATTGCACAATATACACATATCCCAAAATATTGTACTGTATACCATAAATATATACAAATTTTGTCAATTAAATAAACAAATAAAAGATCCTACATCTGTAGTGATAGTGGCAGCTGACAAATCACATGTACTGTATGTCTGAGTACTGTTCTAAGCACTTTTTAAAAGTTAACTTATTAAATCATCACAGTAACTCTTTGAGGTAGGTAGTAGTAGTACTGTCATCGTCCTCACTCTACAGATGAGGAAACTGAGGTATGGAGAGATTACACACAACCAGGAAGTAGAGCCAGGATTCAAACTCAGTCTATACACTCATCCACCATGTCACTCATTCATACAGTTGCTCTGCTGAGACAGATCAAAAATGATGGGGTTCTCTAGTTTGATAATTTAGACAACATATTCAAAATATAGCTCTATCCCCTTCTGTGTTCTTCTAATGATATTATCCTTTTTGTATCCAAAGAATAAATTACATTGGATAACTCTTTTTGGGAGTCATATTCAAAATAAAACAAGACAAAACATTCTTTTCGATCAGAAATTTGACCAACTAGGATAAAAACAAAGATAATTCATAATCACTCCTCTGAAACAAGAGGCTTCATTTCTCAAGCTTTAGAAAAACAACTGCTTCCATGATTACTGCAGAGTAAGCTGTACATAGGTTTCATAGATAAACTACCCTGAAGGAAATGATTCTCCTGAAAGACATCTGAAATGGCGCCATTAATCTGAAGTTTAGACTGCATATAAAGCAAGGCGGAAAAGCCATACCTGACTTGACCACTTGCTAGCTTCACAACATTTTAAGGCTAGAAATGCATCTGTGAAAATCATGCTGATGACTATACACTTGTCATCTTAACTCATGCAGCTTCCCAGGCTTCAGTCATGCCAGATTTCAAGAGAGAGAGAGGGAGAAAAAAATGAACAAATCAAAGGAGATGTGTTCAGGCAAGTTACTGTGGAGAATGCCTTTTGATTTTTTTCATGGTGGAAAAATTCTTCTTAAGATGAAGATTAAGCAATCATCAGAAATGAGTTTTCTCATTTGATTTGAGATTTAGCAGAGACTAACTTTTCAACTGAAAATATGAGATGCCCCTGTTGAAATGAAGAATTACTACAAACATTACTAAACATTGTAAGCTTGATATGGCTTACAAGACACAACAGGAATCTTCGGGGCAACTGCCATCAGGATGTGTTGAAGAATAATCAAGAAAACTGGGGGTAAAAAAATAGAGGGATATGAAATACATAACATAATTATTAATGACTCTGTGTTGCCATTGTTAAATAGTTTAAAATTAGTTCTATATACAGTAAACCATTTTTATGTTTCTCTCTCTCAAATTGGTGTTAATAAGTTTCAACATTTCAATAAATGTATGTTTGCTATATGGGAAAGAAAAAAAAAGGATGTGTGGAGTACAAAAGTTTTACTTCTACAGAGAAAATTGTGAACATGGAAAATGTATAGTAATTTCAGTTAAGTCAACAGCCAGACAAAAGTAAGAGCTAGAATTTTTAGAAGCACTTTTCTTCTCAGCAGTTATTATGTTTTGGGTCCATAAAACACATGGAGTGTAGTGATTATTTCTTATTTTGTAGATGGGGGATAAAATGTTTATTTATAAAATAATATGTTAATGCTTTAGGAAACGAATGTACCAGAATATGTACATACACATTTACTCCTTAACATAGAACTCCAACTTAAACCTCCTAAACATGTCTTGAAAATGAGTCTGTAAGCTAAGGTGACCAGATTTTAACATTGGTAAAGCGGACACCATTGGGGGTGGCAGGGCCTGACAACAATGCAAACTTTGATAAGCAGTTCTCAATAATCAGTTCTTGACAATTATTTGTTATTATTAGAGTTTAACAGTATAAAATTAACAAAAATAACATAAAATGCATATCCTGGTGAAATAGCCACATGGCAGCTGAAAACCATATATTCCCTTTCTGTTCTCCTGTGTTCCCTAGCTTGTCATGCATTCTTTCCAAAACTCAGGGCTTTTTTAAAATGCCGCAGGACATGGGACAAATTGTTAAAAATCAGGACTGTCCGGCCAAAAGCGGGTCGTCTGGTCACCTTACTGTAACCAGGTGTGCCTTTCTCGGGAAGGGGAGGGGTCAAAGAAAAGAGTGGTGATTGGCTGTCAGGAAGCCATATGTAAATGAGGAGAATTAAAGGCGGGGCTGCACTGTTTCTCTACCTCACTACCATGTTAAAAGAAAGAGCCTCAGACAGAAGAGTAGGAACCAGACTCTGGGTGGCACTGAGACCACCTTCCATCTCTCCCAACTATAAATAACTAAAAATGTTCTGAGCAAGATACACCATATTCTTTTCCAACAAAGGCTAAGCTATTTGCCCTAGATGGGATGTGGGTGTGTGTGTGTGTGTTAGAGTTAAGGTACTGAGGTGGGAGCAACATGAAGAACTGTTTGAACTTTCGGCTTTCTCAGCTGAAAAGAAATAGGGATAGTGCAGGAGTTAAAGAGATTGTACCAAAGCTGATCCCTTTAAAGTTTCTTCTACTTTGGCAATATAAAACTAAGCCTAAGAATCTTAGAGCATAGAACCTAGTGACTAGGTTTCAGTTTGGAGACCAACATTTAGAATGAAATGCGGTCAGCCACTGCACTGTATGGTTGAAAGTGTACTGAGGCAAACCATTGTCTTTTAAAAGAAGGCACAGGAAGTGATACAAAATGTGTAAGTTCCCATCTTGACTCTCCAGGACCTTAACTATGTTCAGAGAACTTCTCATCAAATAGTCACAAAAATTTTCAAGGCAACAAACCATAAAAGCAAAGGGGTATGGCTCAAAATGGGTAATAAATCACAGCCAGTGTTTGTCAAATGTCAGGTACCATACAATATGCTCTATGTACATTCTGTCCTGATTTCACAAATAAACTCAAGTTCCAAAGGGTTTAGGTGCTTCACCCAAGATTACATGTATGTTGACTACTCTCTTGCTCTATTGTCACTCACAGCCCACAGAGTACTGTAAGATCATTTCCAAAAATGAGGGAAGTACAGTGACAGAGAAAAATATCTATGAAATAATGTTAGATGAAAAAAGTCATATAAGTTATATACATTGCAGCCATGTAGAAGTTTACATGCAGGTAAGTAAAACTTGGAAATAAATTGAGAAGCTTAAGAAGTGGTGTTAGCATGGAAGGATATGGAAGTGTCTTAAAAATATTCTTTTAAATTATTGCAAAATTGCACAAATACTTGTCAAATCTTTAAATGATTATGAGAAGGTTGTTTATGGCCAGGAGAAATCCATCAGGAAAGACCGCCTGGATGAGGGGAGTGTACATTACTGTGTGAGAAGACCAGAGGGTCTCCTATTGGCCATAAGGAGAAAGAAGTCACCTGAGCAGTGGCAAGACTGTCAGTTCAGCAGTTTCAAAAGTATGTTCAGTTGTCACCTCCCTGTCTTTGGTTTCAGTTACCCCTGGTCTATACCAGTTTGAAAATATTAAATGGAAATTTTCAGAAATAAATAATTCATGAGATTTAAATTGTTTGCCATTCTGAGTAGTGTGATAAAATCTTGCCTCAACCCCTTGGCATGAGTCATCCTTTTGTCCAACATAGCTGTGCAGTTCAGTACATGTGTCCAGGAAGAAAACATAGTATATACAGGGTTCAGCACCATCTGCCATTTCAGGCATCCAGAGGGGGTCTTGGAATATATCCCCACAGTATTAGAGGGAGCTATTGTAGCACAGGGAAAGTTATCAGGAAGGGTAAGCTGAGTTGTCTAAATTTTACAAGCTAGAAAATACGGAGTAACATGATGATAGGGGGTGAGGAACCTTAACCACTGTGTGAAAGATGGTTGTGAGGGCAGGGAGACACAGGAATACAGTGAAGTGAGGAAGACATTTGGATGAGGCATGAGCTCTTCAGTCCTTCCTGGTCTTTGGAGCACGGTTTTCTAAACTTCCCCACAAACAGTGTCAGATGATTGCACCCACTGCGTGTGATTCCTGTTCTTCAAAATGAGGGCAAGAAACCTACAATCTCAGGGATCCCATGAAGCTTTTACCCCATTCCTTCAGTGTGACCACATGCCTAAGGCTGTCGTGGCATGTAAATGACACAAAGAGGGGAGACCTGAAGCATTTTGCTGTTCCTTTTCCTCTGCTCTTGAGGAACCCAGGAAGGTGTTGAATTAGTCTTGTGTGTGGGTGCCCATGCCACACCCACTAAACAGAGAAATGATATATTTCCAGTGAAGTGCTCAGACTTGCATTTCATTAGTCATCAGTAAATAAACCAAACAGAGAGCAGAGCTATAAACGTGACTAACTGGGATAGTGGACAAACTGCTAGAGGTAAATCTACAAATATATACAGATATTAAAAAAAAAAAAAAGCTGCTATTTTAGGAGCACACAACATAAGGGCTTAGTGCATTCCCTTTTTTGTGACTGCAGACCTTGGAATAAGCACATACATGGAGAAGACGTGCTCTCATTCTAATTATGGAAATGACTCTACTGATCAAATTACTGGCAGCATGTCTTGCATCACACCGAAGAAACGACTCCAACAAAGGGCTTTGATTTGATGACTGAAAATTGCTAGCCATTTCTGTAGGGCTTTAGAGAAATGGAAAGATCATCCCATGAGAAAACCATAAACAAGGGCAGGGAAGGTCGCTTCACCTTTAGTACCACTGCTGTGGTGGTTGTTTTAACCTTAATTACCACCACCTAATTTGAAGAAAAATAGCTACTGAGAAAAGGGGTTTTACTGATTCTTTGTAATCTTTGAGCATAAATCCTGATTTTTGGGGGGGTGATTCTTTTTAGATATTGTTGTTGGATGTCTAAATTATATTATATTTACTAGATTTTATTTTATTTTTTATTGTTTGTGATTCATTGACATACAAAGAATTAGGTTACACTGATTGAATTTGTTAGGTAAAGTCCCTCTTATAATTGTGTTCTGTCCCCAAGTGATGTACCATACACCATGACCCCCCATCCCTCTCCCTTCTCCCCTCTCCCTGATCCTTTATTCTCCTAACTTCCACCTTTTATTAGCTCATATACTGCCTTCATATAAGAATCGAGTACATTGGATTCTTGGTTCTCCATTCTTGTGATGCTTTACTAAGAAAAATGTATTCTACCTCCATCCAGGTTAATACAAAAGATGTAAAGTCTCCATTTCTTTTAATGGCTCAATAGTATTCCATGGTATACATAAACCACAGCTTGACAATCCATTCCTGGGTTGGTGGGCATTTAGGTTGTTTCCACATTTTGGTGATTGTAAATTGAGCTGCAATAAATAGTCTAGTTCAGATATCCTTATGATGAAAAGATTTTTTTTCTTCTGGGTAGATGCCCAGTAATGGATTACAGGATCAAATTGGAGATCTAATTTGAGTTCTTTGAGGAGTCTCCATGCTTTCTTCCAAAAAAGTTGTATTAGGTTTGCAGTCCCACCAGCAGTGCAAAAGTGTTCCCTTCTCTCCACATCCATGCCAGCATCCACAGCTTTAAGACTTTGCGATGTGGGCCATTCTCACTAGGATTAGGTGATATTTCAGGGTAGTTTTGATTTGCATTTCTCTCATGATTAGGGATGATGAGCACTTTTCGTATGTTTGTTAGCCATTTGTATGTCTTCTTCAGGGAAGGTTCTATTCATGTCTCTTGCCTAGTGATACATAGGTTGTTGGGTCTTTTTTGGTTGATTAAATTGAGTTTTCTATAAATCCTAGTTATCAAGTTTTTGTCCAATTCATAATATACAAATATCTTTTCTCTCATTCTCTCAAATATCATTTTCTCTCATTTTGGTTGTTGTCTCTTTAGCTGTATAGAGGCTATTCAGTTTAATTAAGTTCAATTTGTTTATTTTTTATGTTATTGCAATTGCCATGGAAGTCTTCTTCATTAAAATCTTTCCCTAGGCCGATATCTTCAAGTGTTTTGCCCACACTTTCTTCGAGGATTTTTATTGTTTTGTGCCTTAGATTTAAATCTTTTATCCATCTTGAATCAATTTGTGCAAATGGTGAAAGGTGCAGGTCCAGATTCAGTCTTTTACATCTGGTAATCCAGTTCTCCCCACACCATTTATTGAATAGTGATTCTTTTCCCCAGTATATGTTCTTGTTTGGTTTATCAAAGATCAGGTAGCTGTAAGATGTTAGTTTCATCATTCTATTGTTTTGGGTAACTTGCAAGTAACTTGGTAACTCAGAAGGAAGTAATGAAATTTGTATTTTTTTTTTTTTACAAACTATTGGGGTTTTTAAGTTATAATAATTGTACTATCTAGGATCTTCAACTTTACTAGGAGTGGGGGTAATGAGTACACTTATCTCATAATTGATTTGTAAATAATGATTTTGTTTCCTCATAAAATTGATATATTTGTCCCAATGTTATCTTCAATGATTATGTCAATGTTTTGCCTATAGTTGATGTTCTGTAAATATCCATGGAATAAAGGAGTCCGAAATTTTTAAAAAAGATGTTAATTTCATCTCATAGTTTTCTATTCAGTTCCAAATGTCTACATCTCTACTTTTGTGTTTTAATTGCTATGGCCTTGTAGTGCAGTCTAAAGTCTGATAGGGTGATGTCCCCAGCTTTGTTTTTATTACTACGAGTTTTCTTTGGTATATGGAGTTTCTTTTGAAGAATTACCAAATGAAGAATTACTTTTTCCAAATCTTGAAAGTGTAATGTTGGTATTTTAATGGGGATTGTATTGAATTTGTATATTGTTTTGGGTAGTATAGACATTTTAACAATTTTGATTCTTCCCAACCATGTACATGTATGTTCTTCCATTTGTTAATATCTTCTGCTATTTCATTTCTTAGGGTTTCACAATTTTCTTTATAGAGGTCCTTCACCTCTTTTGTTAGGTGTATTCCTAGGTATTTCATTTTTTCTGAAGCTACTGTGAAGGGAATTCTGTCCTTGATTAGCTTATTTACTAAATTCTTAAACAAAAACACTTTTCCTAATTAAAAACTACTGAGAGAGAAGGACAAGGGACAGATGTGGCCTAATGTTAATAATCTGTCTCATTTCCTGTGTCCCAGTTCCAGGAAGTAATAACAAAAGATTTGGACTTTTTACCTGGCTGCTTGTATCAGAGAGAGGTAACTTGCCTGTGTGCATGTAGTTAAGGGAAGTGGTCAGCAAAGCAGCAAGAGAACCCTAATAATTATTGAAGCAAAAACCTTCAGCATTTGTTCAAGGAAAGAGAAGGAAACTTCTGGGAGTTCCTGAGGGCCATGGATGGGGAAATCGGTGGCCCAGTGGACATATCACACATTCTTGATACTTCATACCACAGACAGCGGAATTACAAAATGCATAATAAGATTTTCTGCTCCCTAGTTATTTTTATTAATATTTCCAGGTAGATTAAACATAGCTGATTAATCTGGACAATGCCCATTCATTCTTGACACTCTCCCGCCTCCCCTCATCCCACAATCACATGCCAATATGTGAGAGAGCAACAGTAATAAAATGTGTATTTGTCACTAGCATTCATTCCTTGAGAGATGTTGAAGTCAAAATGGTAGATCTATAAATTGCCCAAATTTGCCCAAAGTGGACAAACTGTGCAGGATGTCAAGTATAGAAGGACACAGAGAGATCATGGCTCTAGGTTGCTTCCTCTACCCATATTTGGCAAAAGATAATGAAGAAATTCATGAGTTAAATTTCAATTTACCCATAATTTACTGAGCACCCTGTACTAACTTGCATAAAAATGGGGTAATGATTAACCCTAATTGGTTAGTTTGTATTTTCCTGCCATTCCAAGTCAGGGTTTTCTGTGCTCGCAAGCATTCCATTCCTTCCCTGACCTTTCCTCAAAACGTGTTTGCAAGATGGGACTCAGGAGAATGATTCTTCTTCAAGAAGGAATGACCAGTGAGGCTTTAAGTGGGCCCTTCTTTAGAATAAAGAGCTGCATTTTGAAAGGGGAGGGGTGAATTTGTAATGGTAGAATTATAAGTTTCCAAAAAGAGTTACAAAGCTCAATTCTAAGGACAGGTCCTCTTGGGGCCTCTGAAATCATGCCTGCCATACCCTAGAGTTTATACCAATTCTAGAGCTGGCTCAAGTACCAATTCAGAAGAACCAGCCAGTTGCTCATCACTTATATTTCATTTGCATCCATTCTACTGGCAATTATTGGTTGTGTGGGAGTGTGTTTACTTGCTGTGGGTTCAGCATTTACAGGAAGCTTATGGGGGTAGTGTGCTTCACCATGAGATATAAGCTGCCTGTCTACCACCCTGGAACCCTGGGCTTCTTTTCCTGTGGCTTGAGTCACTGGGTCCTTTTCTCTGTTAGCATTCCTACTAAAGCTAGAAACACTGATCCAAAGAATTCTGTTCCTTAAGCTTTCCTTTATCAACAGCTACTCTGGGTGAGGCAGGAGAGAAGCACCATGACATCATCAGGATGCATGTAAGAGGCATCTTCTTGCCCCCTCCATGCTCCTACCCTACCAGCACCCCAAGATAGAAGCACTGTTTTTTCCATGCATTTCCATGTAAGCAAAACCCAGAATAGCTAGATTCACATGAGAAAACACCAACACTCTGTGACCACCATGTCCTCCTTTCTCTCTCTGAACCCTCTTGTCCTCTAGTCCTTCAGCACAGGGAGTGTCTGTGAATGCCACAGTGATTGATGGCTGGCTTGGGAGTCAGGCACCCAAGTTCAAATCCCAACTCCACCATTTATTCCATATGAGATATGGCCCTCCTAATTGCTCTAAACTTCACCTTTCTCATCCATAAAAATGGAGCTAATAACCATTTTGCATATTGACATGAGGATGAAATAGAACAATAATTGCAAATTGCTTAGCAGAATGCTAAGTACATAATAAGCACTCAATGAATGGAAGCTAATGTTATTAATGGAACCACCATGTATCTAGTTATTCAAAATAGGCAGGTACCTTGGATGTCATTCCTCCTATATTTCTCTGTAGCCAAACTAATCTTAAAACCAGTAACTTAACTTCAACTAGATATAGCTGAAATCCATTTCCTCCTCCTCATCCCTGTGATAATAGCTCAGATCCATATATTTCCCTCTCTGAATTACCAATCATTCTATGGCTCTTACTTCCTGAGGAAAGGTTAGAACTGATATTATAAAAGAAAAGTAGAATCTATCTGCAGTTTCACGGGAAACCTAAGGCTCAAAATGAGACTGTCCTCATCTCTACCAGAGAAGGACACCAAGAAAATTGCCTGTGTGTTGACTACACTATGGATAAGCCCTAGAGAACTTAGATTTTGTCAGCCATCAAATAATGAGACTTTGTAAAATGTGAAAATGCTTTGAAAAATACAAATAGGCAGTATTGTTTTCATTACTAACAATGTAAGTTGGGAACCTACATGGGACCCTCCAGTGAACTTGTCATGTTATCTTAAAAAAAATTCATTTTCTTCCTTCAGCATTTCTTTGGCTAGTATAATCATGACATTTTATTCTCTTGAATGCACGCCATATCTAATGTGTTCTTAATTCTATATTTTGGTCCCCTTTTGTAAAAATAAGACAATGCACTTATATAATAGACATAATAAAATGGAATATAATTTTTGCAGTTTCTTGTAATCTTAAAGGTATAACAATTATAATAATAGTAGATGATTATTAAATAGTGGACAGTAGTAATCATACCATGTGGTAGGTTTTGCAGTTTAAAAAATACATTATTTTTTATCATAAGAACATTTGCACTACATTGTTTATCATAGCTCAATTCACAGTGGCCAAGATGTGAAAACAATCTAAATGCCCACTAACCCAGAAATGGATTAATAAACTGTGGTATATGTATGCCATGGAATACTATTCAGGCACAAAAAAATATGGAGACTTTATATCTTTTGAATTTACCTGGATGGATTTGAACCACATTCTTCTTAGTAAATTATCACAAGGATGGAAAAGCGAGTATCCAATGTATTTAATATTGATATGAAGCCAATAGATGAACTAGTACACACCCATGCAAGTGAAAAAACTCAATTCAATTCAAATTGAGAGAGGGAGGAGGGAAGAAGGAAGAAGAAGGAGGACGGAGGATTGGTGTGCTGTCACATAACAGGCACAATGTTGTGCCCAAGAGTTCCACAAAGACCACACTGCCAAACAAGTTAAATTTAAAGAGGAGTCCTTTTGTTGAAGAGCCAGCTGGTAACTGCCTAGTGTCCCAACATGGGGTTTCTGAAAGCAGTCACTGGCCAGCTCTTCAATAAAAGGACTTGTCTTTAAATTTAACTTGTTTGGCAGTGTGGTCTTTGTGGGACTCCTGGCACAACATTTGGAGGCCCCAGCAATATCCTCCAGACTCTGGCACTGTTGATCCTCAGATTGCCTCCAAGAGAGGAACAGGCTGTGGTCCCTCTGAGGGGAGATGCCCCCTGAAACATTCTAGGGCCCCTAGAGGACCCAGAGACCTCAGAAGACTGGCTGATGATCACCCCTAAATTCACCTGTGAGTCCACCTCCAGAGGTAAACCATTTACACATCTATTTTTTGGCTAAGGTCTGCAGACATTTAGTATAACTATTTATTGTGTTCATTTTTTGTTGTGCTTACTTGTTGTGGATGGTTGTGGAAATATATAACTGTTGTATTCATTTGTTGTGAATTGTGTGGGCCCTTAGGGACTTCTGAAGGAAGACCAAAGGGACAGGAGCCTTGGACAGGAACTGGGTTGCTGGGCTATTGGCCTGTCAGAGGCTCTCAGAGGCATGTGTCAGTAGAGTGACTCATTGCTATAAACACCAGAATGTTGGTAGGAAAACTCAGCCTTGTCAGAGA